>FIZR01029795.1:0-15020 GCA_900060175.1 Ferrisia virgata
ATAGGCCATTAGAGTTTGCCCATTGCTCAATTCGATCAAGAGTATCTTGAATTATCTGTCTAGCAAGTTGTGGAGATTTTTAGCACCAATTGAAATATTTATATATCATCTGCAAATATTCTAAGAGAAACTGGGCGTGAAACTAATTTCTGCTAATGCGAAGTAAAAGTCTGGATCATACTTGTCTAACAATAGGTGAAACAAATAATGACATCCTGCGTTTGCATTATTTGTTATCGGATTCGAGAAAAGAGAATTCGGGAAACGAGAAATCGGAATCGGGTAAATGTCCTGGAACCGATGTATTCATCATTATCGTGCTAAATAGTAGGGAAATCTGCATAATATGAATACGAATACATACGTATTACAAATACCAACGAGATACAAACACTTGTATAAAAGATTAACTAACATCGGCTACATCATCCAAGACATCATCTGCCGTTCGAGTAATATCACCGGCCGACAGTTTTTTCAAAAATTCTACCAACTTATGACGATCGGAACCGCGAAATCCTGCTTTACGACCGATCGCAAAAGATAGCTCGATTGGATTATGACATATGGCAAATGCAGCCAACGCCAAACCGCTTTGTAAGATGGCTTTTGTAAATAGACCTGTTTCACAAACATTGCAATGAAATACGCAATCAAAGAGCCAGCCTTCATTTTTATTCAGATTAATATAAAATATTAGGTGTTATTTGTGTTTGTGCACTTGATACACGAGAGCTAGCTGATTTGTAAGTTACTACGTTTCGAGTTATAATAGCAATTGCATAACCTCACGTTCTTCCAATTTTGCGTAATATTGAGGATCGCACAGTACAGGGCACAACACGAATATTCGATTTTTAGCTATGTCGAATTAATTGGAATCGATAAGCCGCACGCTGTTTAAATACTTTCTCATGATTATTCAATTTTAATAGCGACTAATGCACTTAGGGGACGCATCAAAGTATTTGAAATGTTCACTTCACTTCTAAGCAATGTCGACGTACAATGAGCCTTCAAAGTTCATCTGTTGGACGACAAAAATGATGCGAGCAAGTGTTCGAAAATTGAAAGGACAACCTCTTCCCTGCCCCGTTGAAGATTTAAGGTCGAAATTACGGCGATTTCTTCGCAAAATAATCGGCAGGAACTGGCAAAAAAAAATTTGAACCAAAATCGATAAACCCAAGTTCATTATTATTACGTTTTGACGTGGAATGAGCCATGAGGTAGATGCGAGAATATGAATCTAAGGTACACCAGTTTCCCCTATCCCTATACCCATCCATGTTTCGGGAAAATTTCGAAAATCCACGGAGGAAGAATTTCGCCATTCTTACGAGGATACTAACTTTTATGAACTTCATATTCCGCAAATTTATCACGCCTTCGTTTCAACTCGCAAGCTATGTTTTAGCGTAGTATCAGCACATGTTCGCCCACAATGGTCTACATTTATGTACCTTGGGATAACGGTGACATCATCAAGTAGTGAACGGAAGCGGCGCCGGCGCTTTCTCCAAAAATTGTGACGTTGTTGGGATCGCCGCCGAAATGGCGTATATTCTTTTGTATCCACTTCAAAGCAAATACTTGATCTTTCAGGCCAACATTGCCGGGACATTCTTCGATGCCTAAATTCAGGAAACCTTCGCAAAACCAATAGGTCTAACTGAATGTTCACTTGTTTTTATTTATAAATGCGTACGTGTAATGTAGCGGGTAATATTTGTAAACGCTTACCAAGCGCGTGTAGTCGGTAATTAGGAACGCACAAGATTATATCCTCATTTATCAAATGATCAGCGCCGAACAGTTTCCTAGAACCAGAACCGAATATAAAACCTCCTCCATGAATGAACACCATTACCGGTAACGGGTGGGCAATTCTAGATGGCGGCTGAAAAATCAGCATATTGCATTCATCAAGGTACTCTACAATTTATTCCAGTATACGAATGAAATACAAGCACAAATCATACGTATCGCGGAATGATTACAACAATACCTACTTCAGGAGTATAAATATTCATATACAGGCAATCTTCCGCGCCTATGATCACGCATAGAAACAAATCCTTTTGAATGCAGTCGTCCCTTTCATACGTAGCATCGTATATTCCATTCCATGGTGCTCGAGGTTGAGGGGGCTATTTCAAAAAAAAACAAAACAAAAAAATCTCACCTGTAGAACTGCGAATTCGTTTCTACTTTCAAGCTTCCAAACTCCTTACTAATGTATAAAAATAGTTATCAAGGTTCCATCACATCGTTATTTCAAAACAAACCCCTTATTATAACATTAGAAAATTACAATTCAAACTGAAATAAATGGTTCCTTAGCGATTCATACAGTAAAATGTTGTAAAGGCTCCCAATAAACATTCTCCTGAGACCACATACTACAACCCCTTGATTTTCTCCTAATGGAAAGTGGGTGGGTGGGGGGGCACTATGAAATTCTTGTGCTTGAAGGGGGGGGGGGGGGGGGTGAAACAAGTCTCGAAATTCAATTTTGCTCGAAATGTTGAAAGAAAATCAGTTTAGAGGTAAAGGTATTTCAAAAATGGATTCCTGACAAAATTCTTGTTAAAAGGATACCAAACTTGACCCAGTTTACTCAGAAGAAGAATCCAGGGGTGGTGGGAAAGGGGAAGTTTCTATCATCATAATCAGTAGGTTTAATTTGCTTGCAACCGTATTTCACCTAAAAGAGCGCGCCATCTATCACGATCCCCCTACCAGTGAAGCAGCTCTTACCACAGAGCTCATTCGCGCTTTGATGATGTCAGAACACCTGGTCCGAGATCTTCCACTTGCGCTTTTACTAGGTGTCTTACCAAAGAGAATGTCTTTTACAAGATTACCAACTTCGCTCCTGGTCACATGTCCAAAATACCCTAGAATGCGTCTCTCGCATAAAATACTTGATCTGACTGGCTCGTAAATTTTATTGACGATTGAAATGTTGATTCGTCGCGCTGTGCAGGGTATCCTCAGCATCTTTCACCAGACCCATATTTCGAAGGCGTCGATTCTTCTTTTATCATCCGCCTTTAATGCCCATGTTTCCGCGCCATATACGAAAACAGAGAAAACAAGTGATTGTATACGTCTCTTCCTTGTTATTCTGGAGAATTTGTTATTACATGTGACATTACACAGTCTGGTCATAGCTGATTTACTCAGAACGATTCGGCGCCGTGCTTCTGCCGACGAGCCTCCATAAGCGTTGACCTTTTTGTATTCGCGTAGAGCTATAGACACTGGAAGACACTTGGCCTGATCCACCACCGTGACTTTCGTTTTTGATGTATTAATACGAAGTCCAAGTTTTTCGCTGACTATCTTCATCAGGTTGACGAACTCCGCCTTTTCCTCTTCATCCGAAGCAATCAAGGTGGTATCATCTGCGTATCGCAGATAGAGATTCTTGTGCCGCCAATGGAAATACTAGCAGTCCAATGTTCTAGAGCCTCGTGAATTATGTGCTCACCATAGATGTTGAATAACTATGGGGATAATATGGATCTTTGATGTACTTCCTGTTCACCTTGAAGAACCTCAGATTTTTCACCATCAACTCTCACCACTGTAGAATTGAACTCTATGGGAACTCCACCAAATCTACAGTAACGGGTGATTCTATCACGTGTACATAACTACTCGGATAATTGGATACTCTTAGATGAAGTTCCGCGCACTAAACTACTACTTAAACTTAAAGTTTAACTCTATACAATTGCCATTGTGCTCACCTATTAGGTCAGGTAAAAGCAGCTAAAAGCGCTAATTATCAACATTAGGTCTTTATATATTTTTGCGAATGCGCTGCATCGATTAGATCACGTGTAACTATATTGATTTAAATAAGTTTGTCACATTTATTTGAGCAGGTAATCAAATCAAGTATAAAGTTTTGTCACTTGGCTAATTCAGTTGCTCTAAGGGCTACCATTAGCCAAGATAATCTTATTACCTACACGAACATACTATTTACTTTTTATGTTATTCTAGTCGAATTTGTACATAAGATCTGTAATTCCAAACTACTTAAAAAATACACACGATCTTTTATATTGCGAAAACGATTTATTACAGAAGAAAATCGAACGACTTAAGTATGATAAAAAATGAAATACATATCTAAGGAAACAATCATCAATTCTACGAAGATCGCGACAATTCAGATCTTTATCGGAGGTGGAATTTCTCCAGCCTCACTACCATATGAGCCGGGACTCCTATCCCTCTTTAAAACTTTGAAGAGCTTCTTACAATTCACACAGTCAAAGGCTCCGGCGTAATCTAGGCAACACATCACTACAGGCATGTTGAATTACCTACATTTTTCTATGATTTGCCGGATATTCATGATCTGTTCCTTTGTGCCTCTTCCTGGCATTAACCCGGCTTGTTCAGGTGGAATTTGGCTTGATCCGATTATTTAGGATTCGCGACATGACTTTGCTGCCGTGTGGAATTAGAGCGATTGTTCGATAATTAGAGCATAATCTTGCATCTCTTTTCTTATGCGAGGGAATCAACGTCGACTTACACCATTAAGTAGACCATTTACAACTCTGCCATATCACACTGCAGAGTTGCCATACTGCTTTGATTCCATTTCCACCAAGAACCTGCCGGGTTCAATGCCATTGCAACCAGGTGCTTTGCGTTTGTTCATCGTATTCACCACCTACCTTACTTCATCAAGTAGGATATTTGGCTCATCTTCACTTGTCACTTCCACTGTAGGAACCAGTTGGTTTACCTCAGAAGTTTCACTGTGTCGATACAACCGCTCGCAGCATGTTTTCCCAGCTCACCAGGATTCCTCTAGAATTCCACACAATTGTGCCGTCATCTGTCTTGATCTCGCGAGTTCCGAGTTTAAAATCTCTAGGCTTCTGTGTCTTTACGACAACACTGCTTGACTGATCTGTTCAGTAGCCTCGTATTCTTCGTTGTTGCCACGACATTTGGCTTGCCCACACTGCTCTATAATCAGCAGGGTATCCTTTGTTATCCAAAACAGCTTAAAATTTAGCATAAAATCTGAAAATTACAATTGAAAATGTTCTTAAGGCTGAAAATGGCATCCACTTGAATGACTTGATGCACAGAAAGTTCCAAGTTGTAGGTTCACTTTCTCAGGCACGAGGTGAGGCATTACTCAGTCTTTAGTTAAGCGACAACAGGTAAATTTCGTCAACTGTAAGGCTATTAATGATAGAAACGTGAAATAAGGTATGATTGACGAGAAAATCATCTGAAAATTTTAAAGAACAATAGGCATTTGATATCAGATTTTGAGGTACCACCATCCTGGAGAGTCTTGTAAATTTTGACATGAATATGGATTAGGGTTTGGGACGATTCTGTGGAAATCGTAACGTTAGCTTTTCTCAGTGTTGCCATCATTATGGTTTTCCGTCAGATTTGCCAATGAATTAAAAACTCGGAAGGAGGGGAGGGAGAGTTTAGCGTTAGAATTGAGTTTATATACCGTGTGTTCCGCATTAACCTCTCTTCCCTTGTACCAGAAATAATTCATCCCACGAGCCTTACACGTATAATGGTTAGCATACCCAAAAAATCGAAGGAACTGAGATTTGCTATTTTTAAAATTTCATTCTCACCAAAACCTGCAGTTCACTTTGAAAATTCATAAAAAAAATTAATAACGATTAAAATTCGCTGTTTGCTTTAAAACACAGTATATATTTTCGAGTATGCGTGGTATAAAAATCAAGAGTGGGGATGAATTGGTTTGTAAAATATAGCAAAATAAATCTAAAAAAAATACAACTAAAAAGTTGTAATTTTTCTAGTTTTTTGTGAATAATTTTTGAAAAAACTAGTACGGGCACCTCATTAAAACATTTCAAAATGAACGAGAGAGCACCTTAAACCCAATGGTTGAGACGGTAACCGCGATGGTCGCATTTATATAAAGATAGAAAAATAAATTGAACTAATAAAAATTTTAGTTACTTTTTTGGAATGCCATTTTTGAAGGTAAGTGAAAGAGAATCAAGACAATTGCGCTATAAGGCAAAGAGTATAAGTGTGGGACAGTGGTAAAAATAAAAAGTGGGAATGAAGTGGTTTGCAAACAGTGACGATATAATAAGTATTCAAAATTTCATTTTTTTGAGATTAACTTCTGAAAAAGCCACTATGAGCTCCCAGCTAAAAATCTTTAAAGTGGTACCAGTAAATCCCGCTCTCTATGACCAAGGTAGAAACCCTTAAAGTTGCTTCCCAATCAAGAAAACAGCATGAATTTTGGTTACGGATTCTTTACATGTTCTTTTTTTCTAACCTAATTTCATTTAAATTGCAGGCGGTTATGATGAAAGGTTGCCTGATCCAATTTATTTAGGTAATGGATGGGTACTCACAAGGGAGCCTTCTAAACCATCCGGCTCCCAATTTGAACGAAACTTAACTAGTTTGAAACAGCATGTCGAAAAACGCACGGAACCAAATTTTCAGCTGCTGAAATTCATTTTTGGAGTTTTGGCGAATTTTTGAAAATTTGTACCCAGTAGGTGTACAGTTGAAAAAAACATTGAAAGTAAAATATTTTACAAAATATGATCTTTTGAAGTTATAATGGAGAAAATCAGGTCACTACCTTATACTGAACACGTGAATCGATTTATCTTATTCTCTAGAAGTTCTGGAGAGTCAAAAAATAATTTTTTTGTAGGATTTTTAAAAATTGAAAAATTGAATTGGTTGAGACATTTATTTTGAAGAAATGCTCCAGAACCTCTGGAAAATTTAATATATTGAATTTCGCGGTGTACGTTACATAGCTACCAAGTTTTGTTAATATAAATGTCTCAGCCAATTCAATTTTTTAATTTTTCGAAAAGCTGGAGAAGTAAAATTTTTTTGGAACCTCCAGAACGTCTGGTAAATAAGGTAGATTCATTCGCGTGCTCAGTATTAGGTAGAAACCGGAAATATTTTATTTTCGATGCATTTTTCAACGCTACCATGGGTACAAATTTCTAAAAATTCGCCAAAAATCTAAAAATCAACTTCAGCAGCTGAAAGTTTGGTTCCTGGGGTTTCGTTCAAATCGGAGCTGAACAGTTGAGAAAGTTCCCTTGTCAGTAGTAACCATTGTAGACTACTCGAAAACAGAAAACTAAACTAAACAACGAAATACTAAAATCAAACCGGTAATTTAGTTCTTCTGGTTCCTGCAAGTGGTCGGTTATGCTTTCATAACATCACTTCAATGATCCTTGTTGTCGAATAGGTTTTCGCAGGGTATGGCGCGCATGTAGCCAATGTCAAACGATAAAATAAACGCCGACTTGTATTAAGTAAGCATTTATCCAGATTGGTGATTGATGTTAAGAAAACATTAGTGTAAAATTTTCAATTTCAACAACAAATAAAATCAATATAGGCTTGTGTAACTAGATTGGTCCAAAAATTTTCTTTCTTTTCAGAAATCTGCAAATCGTAAGGTCGTGCCCCCGTCATTCGCAAATTTCCCCAAAAAAAAGCACAATTCGGCTCAGCTTAGTACATAATTGAATGGGTTATTTTTATTTCTTCATCATTTTTTTCCCCCAAAATCGATATCGTTTTGTATTTAGTAAGGTGCAATTATTTCAAAATGGATTCAATTCTGATGAACATTTTTCAAGTAAGTAGCTGATCAACTGTTGCATGAGTTGATTTGGACCACCTCATAGGAAACTCATCAAACAAGTCAAAGTTTATGAAAACCTAAGCACATTGTTTGAACCAACCACAGGTCCAGAGAGCAACCTGATGTAAAATTTTCATACTTTTCTTTACTTATCGAAAATTCACCGGTAAAATTTATGAATTTTTTTCAACAATACTGTGTAACTGAAGTCAAATGATATACGTATAATAAGGCTTAAGCCCCCCTCCACTGTCCTTCCTTCGGTAAAATATTTATACGCATGCTTATAATGGACAGGTGAATCTACTAGGTATGATTTTTTTACTACTAAGCCAAAAAAATAAGGGTAGGGCTAAACTTCCTAGCTCAATTTGGTGGGCAGATAGGGGAGGAACAGCACTGTTTCAAGGTCAAAAAAGAGGGGAAAATCCTCATATCGCCCCTTCTAATAGGCTTAGAAGGTTGATTTTTGGATATTCTATACAACTTTTTATTTTCCGTCAGTTGGCCTAAAAAAAGGGCAATTTTTGCGTTTCTGACCCTTCAGCACCCCTTCTCACAAAATAGGGCATAACTGAATTTTGACCCAAGTCCATCCCCACTCATATATATCTGATACGACGTCAAATTAAGTCCATTGACCGAATTAGAGCGATTTTGGTCCGTATCGAGCGAAGTGAAAGATTTTAATGTTTAGGAATAAATAAATAAATAAATAAATATCTGGTATGGCTAAAAAACGTCTGAATGGTCTTCCGGGACCCCAAAACGGATTTAGTTGATATTGCCTTCCTCATTCGCCGTTGATCGATAGACTGTAATAGCCTGGGTTTCATTGACAAAATGACATAGAAAATCAGGCTAATAAGCAAACCGGATTAAAAAACCACATCTTTTGGAGCTGTGAGGGGGTGCAATGAAACTTAAAATTCGACACCCCCAAAAGGCACATTCAACGCTCCGACTACACGCACATACCTAATTTCGACTTCCTATCTTAATTTAGCGTAGAGATAAGAGAGGAACAGCCCTTTTTCAAGGCCAGACCCTTATATCTCCCCTTTTAATTGACCTGGGAGAGTGATTCTTAAATGTTATACAACTCTGGTTTCCCTATTGATTGGATTAAAAAGAAACAATTTTTAAAGTTTTGACCCCTCAGCACCCCTCCTCCAAAATTAGGATATTACTGAATTTTAATCCGAGGTCACTTCCACTCCAGAATATCAAATGAGCCGCCATTCGAAGCCTACTCCCCAAATTTGATCAATTTTGGCCAATATCGAGCTGACTAAATCATTTTTATTCTTCGGAAAATAAAATAAAAATAAATCACTGACATTAGATCGATAGTATGTAATAGCTTGGCTTTCATTGTCAATATGGCGTACAAACTTAAGCTAAAAATGCTAAGCAATTTTTCAAAATTCTAAATGTTACAAAATATCGCAAAAAAAATGTAGACTTATGCTGGAGCAGCGGGAGGTAAAATGCTCACTGACTATGCATTACATGTCTCGGGGACCCAATTTCGCTGAAAAAATAGAAGAAAATTGTACCAACTACATTTAAAATATCAAAATTTATATTCTTTATTTCTTTCGATGTTTACTACTCGCGTTCAAAGGGTGCTAAGTATTTTAACTGGTCGGAAAATTCAATTTCGCATCCAACATTTAGAATTACTTGGAAAAGCACTTCAATCTAACGGTTGGGTAATGGGTGTACCTCCATACACATTATGCAAATTTTTATTTACCTGCCCAGGTTAATTTTCAATCAGTATGGAGTAATTACAAAATTCTGAATAGGAGAAAAATAATTTTTTCCCAAAAAAGCCAACTGCAAATCAGCTGGAAAATTTTAAAAAATTATTTGACAGGTCAAAATTAGGCAAGTATAAAATTTCCAACTAAACTTATTAGCCATAAGCTTTTTTAAAATTTTGTAAATTTCTCAAAAATCGAAGAATCAAGTTTTTTGACATGTTCTATCGATCTAGCTAGATTTTGGTTAAATGGAAAGGTGATCAACGCGGAAGGTTCACTTGTAAGCTAATCAGAAATTGGCATACAGTAGTTCCAGGGTGATAGGGTAAGCAGACCTGGAATGTTTTTACCGTGAAAACTGAGATATCCAAGTAAAGTAATATTATTTTTGAGAACTTTGGTTTCTCACCTAACAAGTGCTGAAATATTGAACGAAGAAGCCCACCCACCCGCTGCCTTCATGTAGCATACCACTCGAAAATTAATAATTTTCAATAACCCTCGTTAAAATTCTCATTCGCCTAAAATCTAGAAATTTTTACCCAACATGAAATTACAGTTTTTCTGCAGTCGATCACTCGAGAAAAGAAATCGGCACGGTAAAAACCAATTAACATGTACAAACACAACACAACAAACGGAGAAATACGTTACTCGGAATCGTAGATCGCCGACAGGAGGAGCCGCAAAAGGAACGGACAAAAAGCTGCAGTATTTTTTTCTAGAGAAAGCCGCTTTGCTATCTTTACCACGAAGCTTTCCTTCTTCTACTTGCACGATAAGATGCGCCGAATCGGCGGTTTTCGGTCGTGAAATGAAATTCTTAACTCGAAAATAATAATGGGCCACTTTACTATGGAACAAACCCATGTTTGAATGCTACACTACTGAAGACTGCAATGTTACAAATGGAATGCATTTGAAGTATTCGAACTTCGATCGTCCTTGACTCACACGCAAATCGTTCGTGTTTTCTTACAAGCTTTTTGATCATATACTCCTCGTATAATCTGGACAAAAGCTCATAAATTACTAAAGGCTTATGCATAATCGATAAACAGCCTTCTTTACGTAAATTTAAAACACGCCTAAATCATCGAATACTGATGCGTGGGTAGAGAGGATCGATTTGAATTATTGTTGCATACAAATATTTTAATTTTTAATTTCACTATTGCCAAGTGCGAGGTCTTTAAACAGAAAGGGTAGGTATCCTTAGAAAAGAAATAAACGGAATGCCCTTGATCTCGGATTTTCAAAAATTTCACAAAACATCATTGCGTATCTTTGAACAAAAAACCACCCCACTTCTTCACTCAAAATATCGAAAAACCCGCCCTTTTCTTGCGTCGGGGGGAGGGGGGGATATTCACGCGTATTAGGCGAAAAATCATGATTTTAATCTAAATGTTTACACGGATGATGGGTCTATCAACATGAATTTTTCAAAAATTTTCCACCCCTTAGGGATGGTGATGTTGACAAAAGAAAATTTAGAATTGCGAAAAATGAATAGAAGTAAAGTTGTTTTCAGCGTGAAATTTCATATCAAATTAGGTCATTAAAATTTTGATCGAGCAACATAATTGCAGGATTATGAACATGGGCGCATGGGGCAGGGAGGAAGGCTCACAATGCAAACGAGAGTTTCGAACGAAAAATAAACACTGGATTCGTATTTGGCGTTTCTAAATTAGCCGAAGAGCACTCTTCTTCTAATATTTCAACTCAGTTGCAACATGAGAAAAAATTGCTATTTTGTCCCAAAAAAAAAAGTCACAGTGGCAACTTTCTTATTATTACCAAACTTTAATTTATAACACGAACTTTTGCGGCCTCGTTCTGAGGCTCAGGAGCGTCCTTCTCCCAAACTTAGGGCAATACCTAGATTGATGATGGTACAGTCGCTTTCCCATAAATCGAACTCTCTGAATACGATGATAATGAAATACAAATCATTATTTGACCTCAATGAACACCTGATTTTGGGGCATTGTTAATGTTGTAAAAGATTTTATGGCAGCAAATTTGACAAAAATGCGTAAAAAATACAAAAAATTGACCAAAAATATATTAAAAAAAAAAAATCACTAAAATTCATCGAAAATTTTTCGAAAAATATCGCCAAGATAAGTATGTTGAAAATTAGATGACAATTGGTCAAAAATATGAAGATTTTTCAAAAACGACGAAACTGGCTAAAAAATGAATAAAACACGCAGAAAAAAATTGATCAAAAATCACGAAAAAATGTTGAAAAATATGTAAAATTTGATCTAAAATATGAAAAAAAATCGTTAAAAATTATCGAAATTTGGGTAAAAAAAAAAATCACTAAAAATTTGGTTAAAAAATACAGTTTTTGCGATTCCGATTGGTGTTCCGTATTTTTTTGCACATTTCTGTCAATTTTCTATCCAATTTCCGATGATTTTCAACGATTTTTTCAAATCAATTTTCACATATTTTTCAACGTTTTTTCCTTATTTTTGGACAATTTTCGGTATATTTTACGCTTTTTTGTTAATTTTTTGCGCATATTTTGATGATTTTAACGTTTTTTTGTTTTTTTTTTTCATATTTTTGGATAGTTAACACGTGTTTTTTAACATTTTTTCGTGATTTTTGATAAATTTTCTGCACTTCTAACCTATGTTTGTCAAAGTTCAGATCCAATTTTAAAAGTTTTTTAACGATTTTTGGTCAATTTTCATTCGCTTTACAACTGTAATTCGTGATTCTTGTTCATTTTCTACATCTTTTTACGCATTTTTGTTAATTTTTATTCCGATTTCCGTTGATTTTTAACAAATTTTTCATATTTTACGGGAATAAATTTTCATCTAGTTTTTCACATTTTTTTTTTTATGATCAGTGATGAATTTTTGACAACTGTGACAATATTTTTCATATCGTATATCAATTTTGGTATATTTTTCAACTTTTTTTTCGTGATTATGGATCAATTTTTATTAGATTTTTACTCATTTTCGTCAAATTTTTACACATTTTTCAATGATTTTTAACGATTTTTTTCATATATTGAGTCCATTTATACCTAACTTTCACTATTTTTCGTAATTTTTCATCAATTTAATGCGTTTCCAACATCTTTTTGTGAAATCTTTACCCTATTTGTAAAAATTTTCGGATTTTAAGGGAGTAGTTCGAGCTGCCGAAAAGAATCTGTTGCCGTTTGTTTTCTGTTTCGGAGCAAATTCACCTATCTTATTCGCCTATATCCTTTCATTCCGGAGTGTCAAAATAAGGGGTATGAATGAAAAAAAATTCGAAATTCGACCGGCAAATTTTTTTCAACGAAAAAGTTTTGGAGCTTGAGTGAAACGACTCCATTATCAAACGTAATTCAACTGTTAACGGTCAAATATTGTCACTTCCTGATCATTTGGAGTAGGTGGCCAACAGTGGACTGTTTAGAGTTGACCAACAATCGTGGACCACCAACATCCGCACTATCAAGATTTGAACAATCGACTGTGGACTGCCAAAGTTGACCGTCAGAAGTGGACCATCAAGATCCTCTTGCTCCGGCTGAAGTCTGAATTTCATTTGTGATGTTTTTTAACATTCAGAATCCTGAAACATTGCTTGACATTTTTTTTTTTTATAATGCTCAACTTTTTTGTCAGACATAATTCAATTGTTGATAACCCAGATTTGCCAGAACTTGATCACCAAAAGTTGGTGGTCAACAGTGGACCGTCGGGAATTGACCAACAATAGCGGACTGTTGAGAGTTGACCAACAACAGGGACCATCAAGATTTGCCATCAACACTTGGCCATCAATAGCTGATAATCAACTGTGGACTGTCAAGAGTTGACCGCCAAGAGTGGGCCATCAAGATCCTGTTGCTCCTACCTGAGTTCGCATTTCACCTATGATGTTTTTTAATATTTAGAATTTTGAAAAATTTCCAGGCATTCTTTTTTTATAATGCTCGACTTTTTTACTAAACATAATCCAATTTTTGATAATTCAGATTTGCTAGAACTTGATTACAAAGAGTTGGTGGTCAACAGTGGACCGTCGAGAGTTGACCAACAATAGCAGACTGTTGAAAATTCGACCAACAATAGTGGACCATCAACCCTCACACTATCAAGATTTGTACTGTCAACTCTTTACGGCCGAAACCCATCAACACTTGACCATCAATAGCTGATAGTCAACTGTGATCCCCTTACTCCAGCCTGACTCCAAATTTTACCTGTGTGGTTTTTCAACATTCAAAATTTTGAAAAATTGTTTGGCATTTTTTTTATAAAGCTCAACTTTTTTGCCATACATAATCCAATTGTTGTTAATCCAGATTTGCCAGAACTTGATCGCTAAGAGTTGATAGTCTACAGTGGATCGTTGACAGTTGACCAACAATAACGGACTATTGAGAGTTAACCAACAATAGTGGACCATCAACCCTCACGCCATCGAGATTCGTAATGTCAACTCTTTACAGTCCAAACCCATCAACACTTGATCATCAATGTCCGGACTATCAACATCTTGAATATCATTTCAATTGATGAGAAAAAACTGCTAAGCAAATTTTCAAAATTCTTCACGTCATCTCCCCAGTTCTGGCAGAAGTTCAAATTTCGTGGGAAGTGACATACCATTTTTTTCAAAACATCCATGTTTTTGGTCGAAAATAATCCAACTGTTGACAATTCAGATGTCAACAGTCCAGGACAGTTGACCATCAATGTCAAGCCCCTTCAAAATTTAAACAATCTGAATCTTTATTGTCCAGATCTTGATGGTCAATTGCAGGTTACTTGAAAACTGGAGCTGATCTTATAAGTTTGGGTGTCGCGTCATAGGGCTTCCCATTGAGAAAGAGATCCCAGGTTACAGAAAAAATATAATATTTGAAAACAAGATTCAGAGTTGGCGAACGTATCTTGAGGACGAAACCATCCAGGCCAAATTTCACCCTATGTTCCCAATCTACGACCTCGAATTAGTCAAAATACACTCTCACCTCGATTTTCCAAAGCTTAGGAAAAAAGTTTCACTCAAGCTCCAACCCCCTTCTTTTTGAGGAAAAAAAATTTTCGACCGATTTTCGAATTTTTTTCACATATACTTCCTACATTGACGTTCCAGAGTCATGTTCGGCGTTATTTTTGATAAACACAGTTGACCTTCAATCTTAAGACCATCAACATCCCGGCCATCAAAATTTGAACAATCTTTATTTTAACAATCCAGATCTTAATGGTTCTCTGTTGATGAGTCAATTATTGACGGGTCAACTGTAGAAATAGAAAGTGAAAACGACCCGATTAGCGCACATTGGCAATTAAATTACCAAAGTTTCAAAGTGAACTATTGGCAGAAAAAATTGTCAAAGTTGGTAAAACCTTAACCAATGAAAGATGAGTATTTAAAGTGTCATTTGACAATTAGTTGGCAAAAATTTTCCAACTAATTGCCATAATGGCAATTCGAATTCAGGCATTTTCATTGGTTCAGAAAAGTGACAATTTTTGCAAAATGTTGACTTTTATAAAATTTCTATTAAAATTAATTAAACACAGGTAAAT
>FIZR01029798.1:0-15002 GCA_900060175.1 Ferrisia virgata
AAGTGTAAAAATTTTGAACCAAGTTTACATTTCTGGGTGAAGAACGGAATGATAAGAAGTGACGCGCTGTGATTGGCTAATAAAAAACGCCTGAAATGTGCGGTGGAGCCATACTTGGTTTTTCTCACTTATCGTTGCTTACATCATATCAGCAGCGATAGGATCATCGAATCGCCAACTAACGTCAAGATGCACCAAATTTAAATTTCGAACACCCCCCCCCCCTAGATCGAACTATATACCACAAGACGTAGAAAAACCGTTGCGTTGAGAAGTGAACGAAGAAAATGGCAACAAGTAGGCGCTAGCTGGAGGTACCTGCCTTTGCATCGTGCTACGTAAGTTGTAGTCGAATGTCTGTGGCGTGGTATTAATTACTCAATTATAAAAGGGTTAGGGTACGTCGATGTCGACAATTAAGCGTCTTAAGATTACATCTATTGAGATCTCTCCCTTCTGTTTTTTTCTCCATTATATCGTAGGTTGTAGGTGAGCTCGGCTCGCTTCGCAAGACATTCGAGATACGTAATGAATGATTTCCCCTTTTTTTGACCTCGTCTTCGCCCGATGCGTGTATTGTCTTTTAACCCTTTTTCTTTTCTTTTTTTTCTCCCCCCCTGCCTCCACTACCCTTTTACGAATACGTTAACGTTGTGCTACTGCGACCAGGTAATTAGGATGTTTTGCATCTGTTCGACGACCTTCGTTATGTGTATGTATGTAGGGTACTGCCACCATGCCATGTACCTGTTGGTCTTCGTGTGCCACAAGTCCAGCCATCGTAGCTAGGTAATATATATACGCGTACAACAGGATTAGCGTTTATTTGATTATAAACTTGGGTACGAGGTAGCTACGTTTTTTACCATTTTATAGACGTGTTGAACCTGACATCGGCGGCATCGTGTGTTGTCGCTGGCTTGTCATCACGCGTCCGTTTTGCTTTTCTACATATGTAGGTACACATCGAAGGTGGTGTCGAAAGCTGAGAAACGACTTCAAAATAAGACCCACGCTCTATGCATTCGTAATGTAATTAAAGCAGCGTATTTATAGCATTAATTACCGCCGTTCTGCGTATAGGTACATACATAACGGCTATACCTATCTCTTTATACCTTGGTTAGTGTATCCTTTAATCTTATTATCGGCGATTAAGAGCCCTTCCAAGTGTACCGATACGTGTAGGTGTAGGTGTGACCTTATTACCGGAATTTTCCGCTTTTAATCCATCCGACGTGTGTTTGTTTTTCGGCTCGTTAGTGCCGCGGTTATGGTAATTTTCCTTCTGTTTGCGGTACGTACGACGTGTTGTTGAAAGCTAAAGCTCGGATTTATTTGCAATGAATATAGGTGGTTATTTGATAAGCTTTGTATGGTAGTCGGATTATGAATTTAATGCTTAATTTCAACCTCTCGAGCGAAAAAATTGGAAATACTGTAAATTACTTTTTTTTTGCCGGGTTTCAAGGAGGCTGAAAAATTCAAATTTTTCAATAATTTTGCACGCTGAATTTTACCTCCCTGGGTTAATTTAGAGAGGAGATGTAGGAGGCAGAAGCAGAAGCTGAAATGGGGCTGAAAAGTCAAGACCCACAAAAGGCGTATCTAGGACCCCCCCCCCCCTACTAAATGTATACACCTAATTTCAAGTTCCTAGCTCAATTTAGAGGGGAGTTATATGTCAGGAGCAAACTCAAAATATGAGAAAAACCTATCATGAAACCACTTTTTGGGGGCTGTGAGGGGGTGCAGTTTAGTTACAAAGTTGGAATCTTCTGAAGGCGCAAATAGGACTCAAACCAAATGCACATACCAAATTTCAACTTCCTAGCTCAATTTAGAGGGGAGTTATGTGTCAGGAGCAAACTCAAAATATGAGAAAAACCTATCATGAAACCACTTTTTGGGGGCTGCGAGGGGGTGCAGTTCAGTTACAAAGTTGGAATCCCCAAAATGCACGTATAGAACTCAAACCAAATGTACATACCAAATTTCAACTTTTTAGCTCAATTTGGAGCGGAGATATGGGTGGAATAGCACTTTTTCAAGCTTAAAAAAGGGAAAACCTCCCTTATCTTCGCTCCTAATTGACTTGCGAAGTTGATTTTTGAATATGTTATACAACTTTTGGTTCTATATCAGTTGGTATAAAAAGGGGCAAATTTTGCGTTTTTTACCCTTCAGCACCCCCTTCCCCAAATTGGGGCATTATTGAATTTTGATCCAAGTTCATCCCCACTCGTATATATCTGATCCGTCACCACACTTAGCCGATTAACCGAATTGGAGCGATTTTGGTGGGTATCGAAAGGAGTAAATGATATTTTAAATATAGCTGGTACAACAGCATTTAAGGTCAATTAATTTTCCTCAATATTTCAAGTCGAAATCATAAATGGAGCCCGACTAAAGGTCAACTAATTTTTTTCGACAATTCGATTTGAAATCATGAAATCAGTTTAGGGTCAAGGTCAACTGTTGACCGATTAACTTTACTTAATTTTCTTTAATATTTCAATTTGAGATCATTAAGTCAATGTGGAGTCAAGGTCAAATGTTTATAGGTCAACATTAAACACCTTCAACTTTCCTCAACATTTCAACTTGAAATCACAAAATCGACCGGGGTCAAGGTCAACTAATGTTTCTCGACGTTTCGATTTGAAATCTTAAAATCAATTCAGGGTCAAGCTCAACTGTCGGCGGGTCAACGGATGACGACATTTCAACTCAAAATCATTAAATTGATATAAGGTCAAGGTCCATTGTTTTGACGAGTCAACTTCAAGCATCTCTAATTTTCTTCAACAGTTCAACTTAAAATTGTAAAATGAATTCTTCATAAAATAAGTCCACTGGTGTCATCCCAGGCCATTGATATCTGCTCAGTGATGTCAGTCCAATAATGACGTCACACTGTTGACGGTCCACTAATGTCATCTAACGATAACTGTCAACTGTTAAGGGTCAATTGTTGACGATTGTTCCAGAATACGTTATTAAACATCTTTTGATGTTAATAAATAAATAAGTATCTGACATGGTCTTCTACGATCCCAAAAACCGATTTTGTTGATATCCCCCTCCCCCCCTTATGTGCCGTTGGTCGATAGAGTGTATTAGCCTTGTATTCATTGGCAATATGACCTAGAAAACGAGGCTAATAGTCGAGGCACATCTGGGAACTGTATGAAATCGACTTATCAAATTCCAACTTCCTAGCTCAATTTGGAGGGGAGTTATTCGAGGAACGAACTCAAAACATGAGAAAACCTACCCAAAAAACCACATTTCTGAACTGTAAGGGGCGCAATGTGTACAAAAAGTATAAACCCCCGAAATGCACATGTACGACCTGTACTACGTCTGTATACTGAATTTCAATTTAATAGCTCAATTTGGTGAGGAGTTGGGGAAGGAGCAGTTCTTTTTCAAGCCCAAAAAGGAGAAAACCCCTCACATCTCCCCTTTCAACTAACCTAGGAGACTGATTTTTGGTTACGTTATATAACTTCGGATTGTCTATCAATCGATGTGAAAAAAAAAACATTTTTACGATCTTAGTCCCTCAGCACCCCCTCCTCTAAATTTGGGCATCACTGAATTTTAACCAGAGGTCATTCCCACTCCATAATATCAAATGGTATGCCAATTGAAGTCTATTCTCCAAATTTGATCGATTTTGGTCCGTGCTGAGTTGAGCAAATAATTTTTCAATTTCAGGAATAAAAATAAAGATACAAAAAAAAAAAATAGAGGTTAAAAAAACAATAAAAATAAGCATCTGACACGACCGAAAATGATCTTGATGTTTATCTAGGACCCGAAAACGGATTTTTGCATTCCCCCCACTCCGCCCCCCCCTCATTGACCACAGGTCAATAGACCATAATAGTCTAGTTTTCATTGACAATTTGACCAAGAAAATTAGGCTAACCGTGGCTTAATGTGGAGGGGACTTGTGCTTGCCACAAATATAAAAAACATGAAAAATCTACCAAAAAGGTAAATTTTTTGTCATTTTAGCCTCTCAGCAACACCTCCCCCAAATTTGAGTATTGTTGAATTTTCACTCAAGGTTATCTTCACTCAAAAATATCAAATCCACTACCAATTTTAGTCTATTGCCCAAATTGACTAATTTTATTTGGTACTGAGCTGAGCTAATGATTTTCAGTTATTGATGAGTGCGGGGTGGGGGGGGGTGAGAAAAAATAGATAAATGGCATAAGTACTTGGCTTGGCTAAAAATGGACTCCATTGTCTTGTAGAGCCTCAAAACGCATTTCGATCATACCCCTTCCCTCCCAACCTACCCACAGTCAATAAACCATAATAGCCTGGTTTTCATTAACAACACGACTTGGAAACTCAGGCTAAAAACGTATTAAGTGATTGCGAATTTTCGAAATTTTTTATTGGTCATTTACATATGGTCGTGTTGACTTGTATTCTGGGGGCCTAGGAGGAGCAGGGTCTCATGAAGGCTTTGTCTTGTAGGTGTGTAAATATGTAAATTTTTTAACTAGATTTTTTCCAGTTCATACCACGACCTTGATCTCTTCCGATGAACTTGATCGTGAAAATTTTTATAAATTTCATTTATGGCTTGAGAATTTTAAGATATGGTTGAAATGATCATTTTCCTTGTATCAATATGAGCAATATTTTTGGCTTAAAAATACACGTTGGTACTTCACGAGCTCGTAATACTCAAAGCAACCGAGCCCAATATTCGCTGCTTATTTTAAATTGCATCGCGATGTTTTCACGTCAGGGTGAAGCTGTCTTTTTTTTTTCTCTCGAAGGGATATGAGATTACTATTTAGCTTCGTCTTCAGCTTCAGGGGGAATGAAGCGAGGAGAAAAAAAATCGCTTTTTTTCGAGGGTCGTGACAACGATATCTTCGAATTCTGCCATTTTTATTTTTTTTTTGCATATATGAGACTAAAAGAAAGGGTGAGGTGGTACACTTGAGGGAGATTTTTCAAAGAATTTGGAAAGTGAATTGCTTACGTACTACGATGATGAGGGCAGCTGCAAATATTTTTTTCTTTTTTTTATTGCGAGCTGGGATGACGAAGGAGAAAAAAAAACGGCGTTAATTAAGATTTAGAAGGGGAATGGAGGAGAGGCAGAGTCGAATTTCCGTTCATGTATAAAAGGCAAGTATACGAGAGAAGACTGCATTACGTGTTGTGGCCGAAGTTAGCCATAGCGAAGCTCTCGTCTCGCGAAATAAGGGTGAAGAAAAAAAAAATGTTAACAGAATATCAATCATGTTCTTTGACGCATTTAGTAATCTTCAAAGTAAGGGGGTAAATCTTATTGCATTACAAAAAGGCTCGGTAATAATCTCGCATTTCTTTTAAGCCTTCGCATTGCGTCGCGTCGCTTCTCTTCGTGCTTTTTTTCTAAAACCCTTATTATTATTTTATCGAAATAAGGAAACAATAGTTTTTATTAGAAAGGGGTGAATGGGAGATGTGATGAGCGGGTGGTGGAATGCAATACGTCTGTGTGCATAGGGCAGCTTACTACTCTATTTTTTTTTCATCGAGATTATTAAAAAAAAAAAAAAAAAAGAACTGAAATATAAACGAATTAAAGGGTTTCCCGGTAGAATTGCCACAGGGTGTTCGGTAAATTTGAAAAATTTTTCGCGGTTTTGAATAAAAGTTTAATTTAATTTGGCTTTTGAAGCTTTACCAAAGTGTTGGGTAAAGAGTGGTATATCATGAAATAAGCTTCGAAGGATCGTTTGAAAAATTTCACCTCTAAAAAGAAACCACAAGATGTTTTAAAATTCTGGAAATTATTATTTTGAATTGTAAAATCTTCAGTCATATTTTTCTAGAAAATTCGTTCACTTATTTATTGACGAGATGAAAAAAAAATTCAAAATTTCTATGCGTTGGAAAATTTGGTAACCACTTGGTTTCTTTTTTTCCTTATTCAACACCTCAACCTCTCTAACATCGTCTGGTCGTTGCAAAGCAAAATATTTCTCCGCAAAATAAACATCGCAATTAAAACGCTCTCGGTTTTCTTTATTTGAAATTCACCCTCGGTTTTTTTCCCTTTAATTTGGTTAGCTCACCGCGTGTGTTTTTTTTTTTTTTTTTCTTTACTTATTTCAGCTTTAATATTCGCATATTTCTTTAACGCAACGAGCTCGTCTTTGAAGACGAAAAAGACTTGCAGGAAAAATAAAAAAAAAAAAGGAAAGAACGAGGGATGCAAAAAAATATACCAGATTTTGCGATTTTTTTCTTTTTTCTTTCTTTACTTCTGCTTATTACATCGAAGCGACGTATTCCACGTACACGCAATTTTGTCGAGATTGCGCCAAGTTGTATGTAGGGGGATGGGCGTAAGGGGAGGAAAAGTGTAGGATTTTAATGAGGGTTCATTAGGCGACGGCGCGAATGTAAATATACGACGATGATGAGGAAACCTCATCGAGTGAATGCCACCATTACTTGGAAAAAGTACGCGGGACGAGGTGCGTAAGAAGGGTGGCAGGAGGGTATCATTAGAGGTTCTTTATTTTGGCCCGGTTGCCAATAATTCTTGTCTCTCGAAGTATCACGGTGGTAATTTGTGCCGTGCTAATTGTACCCGCCACGGTTTCAAAAGCGTTTTTTGCTTTTCGCTCTTTTTATACGTACGTATCCTATCGTTCATATATAATATGGCCACGTCACTCTACCTTCGCAAAAGGGTATGTATTTTGAAATATTGCCATATTTTTATTGCGTCACACCGATTTACCTTCAGGATATCGGATAAGGATAGGAAGAAAGAAAGAAAAAAAAAAAAAAAAGGTAACCGAGGGTCTATTGTTCGACGAGTTAATGTAACCAGACGACCAGGAAGAGATTCGTCAAGTGATTAATTTTTTTTTTCTCGCCCGACCTCATCGGCAGGGTTGAACGCGCCAAACCGAATTAAAACCGATTTGGGAACGAGTAAATGTTCGAAAATTTCCAATCGAACAATACCTTACTTGGTCACGCGTAATTGTTATCGATGTCGAAGTTCGCAATTCGCCCAGATAAGCTACCCATAGCCCTAGGTACTCGTATACAATCGTTTACACATCTATGCTGAGTGATTGGTGCGATGTAGGGGAGGGGAGGGGGAGGGGTTGACAATTTTCAGAAATTATGGCCGAAAAACGTACCTACAAACTACGAAATCTGAAAAATTGTACCAAAGTCAAGCCTAATCAAATAAGGTCAAAATGTGTCTGTTTGAACGTTGAACTTGTGTTCAAGTAATTTCTCATTTTTATAGAAACACAAGCGAGAACAGTGAAAAAATATTTTACGATTTTTCAAGCAATCTTCTCAATTTTTAGGAGTTGCTTTCATGTAAAAAAGCTTCCCGATGATTAAAATTTTTTCAAGGAATACATTAAGAGACAGCTTCCTAGCATATTAGATGAGAGGAGAAGGGGGTTTTGCAAATTTGACGTAGAAAAATTCTTAATTTTAGTCTATAGTTTGCCTTGACTAAGTCAAAAGGCGTTTTCAATGTCTTTTGGCGGTTGCCCCCTCAACACGAAATTGCTGAAGGGAAAAAAGATTTATCAATATTTGATGATTCTTGGCTTCCTAAAAAAATTTAATTCAATTAAATACGTTAAGTGTCTGACAATTCTGTTTTTTTTTTTTTTAGAAACCATTTTGGGATAATTAAGAATTATTTTTGATATTCTCATATTTTTGGCAATTTTATTACTTTTTTCGAAGGAAACTCCTATTTTATGTATCTTGCACCGAGATATACTGTTTTGGGACAATTTACCTTCATTTTATTTTTTTTTTTTTAGTAATTTTTATTTACATTATTATTTAAAGAGTGTACTGTGCCTCCCATTTTATCATTCCGGAAAATCCTATATTCGCTTACGCTTTTTTCCATTTTACGTGCCATATACTGCAACTTAGGCCAGAGGCACGGATGGGAAAATTTGTTAGATTTTAGAAAGAAGTCCGGTACTATTTTTCAACAAATCATGTTATTTTAGGAATGTCCCATTTCGGAGGAAGAATTATGGGTTTTCATGATTTTTAGGAATTTTTCAATTTTTTCCACTTTGCAAAATTTTAATATTTTTGAAAATTATTGCGCATATTGAATATATCATCATATTTCTGGGAATAGTAATAACATAGTTTTTGCAGTTGGGAAGCACCTACTGTGTATTTTGGGAATAAGCGGAGATTTTTTGAGATTAATATCGAGCGTAAGTTTCATTTACTGAATAATTCAGTTCACTGCTGGTAGATACTTTTTTTAATGGATGAATATTTCTGGGAATATGTTGCAGTCATATAGGAATATTGTTCGACTTTCTGGAAAGATATGCTAAAAAAATGTATTCGGAAAGCTTTTATAGTTTTCAGAATACTTTGAAACAATTTGAGAGTGCTATGCCAGAGGTTTTCATCGCATAGGAATATTTGATAATGTTGGGAATATATTGTCATATTTTTAGGAATTTGTAGTTTTTTCTGGTGTTGGGAAGTCCCACGTGTTTCAGAAATGAACCTCGATTCAAGTATCAATTTCAGTTGTTGAATAATTCAGCACATTCCAGTATTTGCTTCCTTATGGATGAGCATTTCTAGGAATAAATTGTACGCGTATAGGAATATTGTTTGACTTTCTGGAAAGATTTATCAAATGTTTGTAGAAACCATTTATTAACTTTCAGAATGCTTTGAAACTTTTTGAGCATACTATGCTAGGGAATTTCATGACACAGGAATATCTGTTGATTTTGGGAATATACTGCCATATTTTTAGGAATTAGTAGCTTTTCTGCTGTTGGAAGTTTCAAGCGTTTTTGGGAAGAATTTAGATTCCTCGAGTATGATACTGAGTATCAATTTCATTTGTTGCATAATTCAGCACGTTGCCAATTATAGTTATGGGAATATGTAGTACACATTTGGGAATATTGTTTGACTTTTTGGGAATAATTTTTTGCTTTTCTAGAAACAATTCACTATCCCAGGAATACTACGAAACTTTTTAGGAATAAGGTAAATTTTTGGGAATAAATAACTGTTATGTTGTTAAGAAGTTTGGCGTGTTTTTGGAATAAATTTAGATTCCTTCTTGGATATAATACTCACCAATGACCGTTCATTTCATTCAATGCATAATTCGGCATATTGCCAGTATTTTCTTCCTTATAGATGAACATTTCAAGGAATACGATACAATGTACGCATCTTAGAATATTGTTTGAATTTTTGGGAATATCAAGAAACAATTCATCATTCCAGGAATGTTTTGAATTTTTTTTGGGAATATTGTATAATTATAGGAATATATTGTCATATTTTCGAGAAAAGGTGACTTCTCTGCTACTGGGAAGTTCCAGTACTTTTAGGAATGAATCTTAAATCCTTGGAAATTATATAGGGACACACTGCCAAAATTTTCTTCTTTATGGATGATCATTTCTAGGAATACTGTTTAGTCCTTTTGGAAATCTATTTTCAACTTTTCCAAAAACAAATTATTGCCAAAATGCTTTAAAACTTTTTGCGAATATTGCATAATTTTGGGAATATATTGCCATATTATTGGGAATAAGTGGATTTTCTGCTGTTGGGAAGTTCCACATGTTTTAGAAATGAATCTTGATTGTCAATTCCTTGGGTATAAAATACCGAATATTCGTTTCATTCGCTAAATAATTCAGCACATTGCCAATATTGTCTTCCTTTTGGATTATCATTTCTGGGAATACGGTACAATCATGTAGGAATATATTTCTTGATTTTCTGGACATAATTCATTATTCCCAGAATGCTTTGAAACTTTTTGACAGTATATCCCAGGTATTTTGTGCTACAAAAAAATTGTATAATTTTAGGAATATCTGGTCATATTTTTAGGAATAATGTGGCTTTCAGTAGCGTAACCAGAAATGACTCGCGAAGAAAGTTTCCACTTTTTTTGCGTACTGTTTCTTGGGTCTGAATTTAAATAGTACATTTGACCAAAGCGAGGGAGAGTTTTGGAAAAAAATAAATTTTTTTAACGTTCAAAAAATGCAAAAAAAAAAAAAGGTATCATAAATGTATAAAATCTTCAAGTTTTCAACCTCAAGGTGGACGGATTCAAACTTCCCATAGTTATGCCACCAGTGGCTCTCCTGCAGTTCACTGTATGTTGGGAATAAATATCGTGTGTTTGTTTTATTTATTGAATGATACAATATTATGGCAATATTTTCTTCCTTTTATACAATTTTTTTGTATTAATATGTTATGGGATTATGTAAAAATATTTCCGAACATATTTGAAACTTTCCTAGAAAACAATTTACAATTTTAGGAATAGGTACTTCGCAGTTTTTTGGGAATTCGATGGCAATATTTCGGCCATGAAAAAAAATCATAATTTTTAGAATACTCTGCGAAGTTGGCGTGGGGGGGTGGGATCAATTCGAAGATCATTATTTATCGGTATAATTTTCGAATAAAAAAAAAAATCTACGCATAAAATTCTAAAAATTTTCGTTTTACCAAAGAGAACCTGGTGTGTTAATCGAACCAGCTAGAGCGCACCTAGTATAGGTGTTTCGAGCGAGTATTCTCTTTTCTCTCGCTCGTATTTCGGTGCTTATAATTTCACAACCATTTAATCATATTCCAATTAGGTAATTCGGCATTATAATAGTAATTCGAGCGCGAAGAAAGATGGTGTGAGAAGCCCAAACTACATAATAATTTCGATGAATAATAAAGATTAAAACACCATCGACCGATATCCTATGTACTTTTAGCTGGCAACACATTTGTATTGGTATAAGAGGCTAGATTATCAGCAGGGGCAGGACTCTTCGGAAACCTCGAAATAGGTAATTATTTCCGCACGGCTGTGCTAACACACAGATACACGAGTAGGTAGGTAGGTCTACGTACTAGGAACACTGCTATTTCATTTCATTGTTGGTTTTCTTTTGCTCGTTTCACGCGCCAGTCTTACATATATAATGAAGAATCGAATTATCCTCCCCCCAGAACAGAAAAAAAAAAAAAAAAATGAGAAAATTAAAACGACGCGATATATCGATAAGAATCGATTCTCTTTCTACTGACTCGGTAATTTGATATTAGGCACGTTGTATTCTTCAACTATATCTGCACCATTGTTATTTATACGTACGTAGGCGTTAATTAAATACCTTAGTGTATTAATAACCAGCTACCTTCGTCAGCTTAGGTACCTAATACCTTTACCCTACCCTACCCTACCTACCTACCTGTATATCTAGCAGAAAATCTTAAATTATCAAAAAATATACCAACATCGTTTCAGTGCGACTAACAAGAGGCGAAAAAAAAATATACGAAAAAGGAAGCCCCTCCCGTTCGCCTTGCTTCTGTCGTTGATAACGGTGTCTTGTAGGTACAAGGTGCGGCGAACCCCATTCAAGAAGCCCGGTGCAGAGGGAAGGATTTTTTTCTTTTTTTTTGATAAATAAACGGCTTTTTCATCGCTCCCAAGAAGGTGGCATTAACAGCCTCTGATGTACGAGCTATACGAGCGTACTTACAGTGTATTTTTCAACACACACGTATACATAAGGTATAGTGTGTGTGTGTGTGTGTGTGTGGGCGTTTACGATCGTAATTTCCACGTAGAAGCAACCGAATAGTAGGGATTACCAAACCAGGGGGGTTATTTTTTTATTATGAATGTGCGATAGGATGTGTATTATCATTTTTTTTTTTACACGTATGTACGTATGTAGCTAATTACTCGTAGGTATGTGAAGCTCAGGTACGTGTGTACCTAGAATGTAATAAAATTCATGTAGTGTGATGTTCAATGTTGATGCACTTACAGCGCTGGACTGGAATACACGAGTAAGTCCGAGCGATAATTAATATGTGTGCCAAGCTTAATGAGCGTTTTCCGGATCGCGTCTCTCGTCATAGTCGTGTTGTTATTTTCACGGTAGTACGACTATTTGTAATTTTAAACGGTGTAAATGTACGTCTTCCGCGAGATCTAGTGTTCGTAAGTACACTAGATGTACGATAAATAGGAATACACAGAGGTAGAGAAAGAAGGAAAGAGTAGACAGTATGGGTATATCGTGTTCTCTCTATTAGACTAATTTTGATCACATTTAGCAGATACGAGTGATTTAACTAACGTTGAACGAACAGCGAAAGAGAGGAATCAAGATGGAAAAAAGTAGCTAGTGGTGATGACGATGCTTTTTCAGCCTCATTTTTGGTGAAATATCAGGAAAAAAACACTGGAAGGGTACCATAGTGAGCAGGGTTGACCAGAATCTGCTCTGAAAAGACTCGCAGACTTGCAATTTTTGCCAATCTTGGTCTCTATTTTGAACGAGTCTTTCCATCCCTTATGGAAAGAACTAGTAGCTATTTAGAAAAAAAAACTACTAGTCAGACTGGTAGATTTACAAAAAACTACCAGTTTTACTAGTAGTAGTCGCCTGATGAACTAGTGGTTTATTAGTAGTCAAAGAAATAAACTACCACTTTTAGTAGTAGTCGTCAAAATTTCCGACTATCAATTTGCCCTCTGCTTTTCACTTGCATATACCATTCGTGAGATATTTGTTTAAAACTGAAAAAAAAATTGAGCTTTGAAAGTTAAACTTTCAGTGAACAAACTTTCTTCAAAAATCTACACAGGGCTCTTCCTCTATACCTATTCTAATTCTTAAAAAAGTTCAAGTTGTTAGACTCGCTTTGAAGAGAGTTATCGCGTCAGAAAACGAGCAAAAAACCAACCAATCAGAAACCTTTAAACTTTAAAGCCATTTTTCACAAAAACTGCGAGGTTTTGAGAAAAAATTATGATACCCAAAGCTGTAAAGCGTGAAATTTCTGACCATTTACCCCATAAAAATTTCATACCGATTGGTCTTTTCAAGGAGAGTTATCGCGTCAGAAAGAAATGAGCTTTTAAAATTGAAAAAGCTAAAAATTTCAGCTTTGAAAAACTAATTTGCACTAAAATATATACAGCTCTTTTCTCCCACAAGATAAACCTGTTGTAAAAATTTCAGCTTGATCCGTCAAGTTGTACGCATGACGTCTGAGAAGGGACACTGTTTAACTAAAGCCATACATTGGCCATGACTCGAAATCAACAAGCCTTTAAACTTTGAAGTCATTTTTCTCAAAAACCGTGAGCTTTTAAGAAAATTTCACTATAACCAAAGTTGTAGAGTGTGAAATTTCTAAATGTCAATTTACCCTCTCTTTTTCACTAGCATATACCATTTGTGAGATATTTGTTAAAAACAGAAAAAATAATTTGAGCTTTGAAAGTTAAACTTTCAGTGAACAAACTTTCTTCAAAAATCAACACAACTCTTCCTCTACACCTATTCTAATTCTTAAAAAGTTCAAGTTGATAGACTCGCTTTGAAAAGAGTTATCGCGTCAAAAGACGAGCAAAAAATCAACCAATCAGAAACCTTTAAACGTTAATCATAATTTTTTCTCAAAAGCTGACAGTTTTTGTGAAAAAAGCCTTCGAAGTAGAGTAGTTTATCCGTGTTTTTCGAAAATAATATCTCGCGGATGGTACATCCTGGTGAAAAATGGAGGGAAATTGAAGGTCAGAAATTTTATGCTCCACAACTTTGGCTTTTACGAATTTTTCTAAAAAGCTCACAGTTTTTGAGAAAGTGACTTTAAAGCTCACAGTTTTTGAGAAAAATGTCTTCAAAGTGGTTTATTTCTGTTTTTCAAAAATATTTCACCAACGATACATCTCAAAGAAAAACAGAGTGAACATTGACAGTCAGAAATTTTACGCTCTACAACTTTCGTTCTTATAAATTTTTCTCAAAAGCTCACAGCTTTTGAGTAAAATGGCTTCAAAGTTGAAAAGCTTGTGACAGGTTGCCATTCCAACACAGCACATCCGCTTTGAAACGATATTGTACCTCGTACTATCTCCAAACTAGTTACCTCACCATAACGTCTAGTGACGTCACAAAAACTTTGAAGCTTGATTACAGCATTTTGAAGGCAAATTTTTAAAAACAGCTTTTGTGTGGACCACCTTCATATTGATGTGAACATACAGTCAAAATTTCAATCAATTTGATTTGACCATCAAGCAGTGATACTGTGACAAAGATCCCTCAGCACTCCCTCCTCCTAATTTGGACACGGCTAAATTTCGACTCAAAGTCGTATTAATCTGTCGCCAAACTGAGTCGATTAACCGAAGCAAAGTAAATGATTTTAGTCTTCGAGGAGATAAAAAATAAACAAATATCAGACATGGCCAAAAATGGTTGTAATGATCTTCTAGGACCTCAAAACAGATTTTGTTGATATCCCCCCTACCCCCTCATTCTCCATAGGTCTATAGACTAATAGCCTAGTTTTCGTATTGTAAAATTATAAAATAGGAAGAGGGAAGGAGGAGGGGGAGAGATGAATAAAATAACGACCATTAATGAAAAAGCATAATGTTTATTAATATTAAATAGCTAAGTGTTAAGGAGGCCAAAAATTTCCAGGGGTGAGGTTTTATTACATTGTGTTCTTGAGGGAGACAGGTGGGCTGGACAGATAGCTCGTTGACACCATCTGCAAAAAATTAAAGCACGCCTGAGTACCACAAATAACCTTACTCAGGCATACAACTATTTGACTAAGCAAGAATGAATATTAATCGCCTAAGGAAGGTCAATTAATACACCTGTCTCATGATGCAGTGTCAGGCTAGCCTACTGCCATCACACTGTCGTTTAGGTAGGGCAGCTGACCCTCCATGATGACCAGCGCAGAGTACTGCGTGCAAGTACAGGACCCCTGGTCCCAGACCAGCTACTGTACCTTGCCACCTGGTACTGCAATTTGAGTAACCTAGGCTGTACGTCACATCTTCGCCTGGGCCCTTGGCTCCGCATAGTGATCATACAACAGCACCCGGCAAGACAGTCGAGATGCGCACCCCTAAT
>FIZR01029800.1:0-31415 GCA_900060175.1 Ferrisia virgata
GTCATTCCAATCATCAATTCTAGTTCAGATCCAAATTTATTCAGCAAAAATGATTCTCGACAAGGACGATGTACCCTAAAATTGGACGATTAACATCCGTTCTTCAACGGGGGGTGTTATGCCCTCATAGATTAACTTTAGGTTTATATATATTGATAACTTTATCTATTTCTTATTTCTCAATTTAAATCTATTTATCTTATCTTATTTAATCTTAAATCCTAATTACTTTATTTCATGATATAGATCCTATTGGTCAGTTTATTTTAAGAAAATACCAATATAAAGAGGATCAGGTCTGTAAATAAATCAGAGTAAAACTAGAAGTAAAAGTATTACCTATACTTGTTATTCTTTTCAACTTAAATAAAAAACGTACGAGCGCATAACAGCAGACAGGCAAAATGTGCATTTGATAAAATTTTTGTCTACAAGATGGGTTATTTGAATTTCAGTTAACTAAATCGTAATATTTTCAGATTCCTGTACAACGCTAACCAAGCGGAAAGGAGAACTATATCTCTATACTAATGCCATTTCTGAACTCTATGACGCCTTCTAAAATTCTTCATTTTGAAAATCTTCACTATTATGTTTCGCTTTAAATTCACAAATTGGTTTTTGTTTTACTTTCATACTACGTTGGTTCATGTTTTACAACTTTTCATTTCACGATTTAGAAAGGCGTAGAGAGAGAAACAGGCTGAATTCTTGATTACATAAATCAAATTCTTCTTCTGATTAACGCGAAATATCAAAAAAGGTATATGCAAAAAATCTATAAATAAAATCTACATTACCAATTTGACTTTTTAAATAATTTCATCTTGATACCAGCCAATGAATTAAATCTGAATTGAGCTGCGGCCCAACTTTTTCACTCTTCATGTTTGGTCAAATGATACTGGAAACATTCGACAGTGTGACAGACCGACAAGAGGGCTGAATAGCGTCATTTTGAAACTGTGCAGGTGTAACATTACGAGGTACATCGTTCGAAACGTTATTTTAGAGTTTAAAAACGGGAAGTCTCCCAAAACTTGTTGTAAAATTATGGAAATATTGTTGAACACGAGGCTTTACATCTCTTGAACATTCAAAAAACCTGAACAAAAATTCATAAAACTTATGAAATTATAAATGAAAGAATAAAAACATCGTAATTTATATCATTTTACGGGTCAAATAATGTAAAAAAACAAAAAAAAAAAATTTTCAGACATAACATGACGAAAAATTCGTTCATATTGTAATTTCACAGCTCGAAAAACTTGAGAATCCAAAAGAAAATTATCAAATCTCAAATTTTTTGCATTTAGCATATGTAAATGCTAAAAAAAACAACTCAGTCCAAAGTCATTTTACATTTCAAAAATTACAAAAAACTAAAAATATCTTCAAAAAATGTGTGAAAGTGAAATGATAAAAAATTGTTCTTATCATCATTGTACACTTGGAAACTCACAACAAAGAACCCAAGAAATTTTTAAAAAACGTTAATTTCGAAATGTTATTTTACAATCAAAGAGAGTTGTAAAAAAAACGAAGTACTCCATTTCGTAGTTGAAGTAATTACATCACAACGAACAACGTTCATCATTTCACAGATCAGAAAGGAACGTAAGAAGTATGGAAAAATAGTACAGTAACAGCTAATTTTTCACTAATAAACGTATGAAATAAGGAACTTCGTGAAAAGTATTCACACAGGTGAATTTTCGATAAGATTGTCCGATTTCTAAATTATCGTAATAGGTACGTAATTACTAAACCAAAAATCGAACGATTTCGATCAATTTATTAAACGTACACCTCAATACATTTCATCTAGTTCCATAATTTTGAAGCACCGAGCTTGATGAAAGTTGTCCGGATAAACTTATTAATAACGAGCGTATCCTTTCATATTTCATAGGAACAAAGAAGTTCAGATAAAATTCCTTACTTTTAAATGGTTTTCATGTACTACATATCATGAACGAAGTGATAATCTATCCTTAACGAATGACTGAAGATGAAGTTGATTTCATAGTCGATAGTTGCAGTACGCCATTGTTTAGTAGTGTGCAACAGTTCGAGTGTACAAGGTTGGTATTAAAGCTGAACGCTAAAATGAAAATTTTCAAAACTGAATTCTCAGAAAATTAACACAACTGTTACCTTCGGACTGAGTAAATCAAAAAATCATACTCAAAAAACACATATTCGTACTTACATATAAAATCCATGCGACGATGTACTCAAACAACAACACTAAAACGGACTAATATTCCAAATGAACCAATAATTTTAACTATATATCACAGAAAAAGCCATTGCGATATTACGGATTAAATTTGCACGTAAATAATTAAATAACGTGACATATGTAGACGAAAAAATAAATTGCATTTCACTTAAGCCACGAATGACTGTCGAACACAAAAGTAACAGTGAAGCCAAAAGCAAATGAACAAAATGGCGGGAAAACGGTTATACACACAGCTCAACGTTAACACATCAACGGCCTGGCTAACACACTGACTAGCTATTGGTTGTTTCTTAATTCTTAACCATACGCGTCAACCACCAACAAAACTAGGTATGTTCCCCCACCACATGATTTTAATTTTAACCCTACAGTTTTCGTGGTTGGTTCACATGTTTATATTCATAACATGACAGTGTAGTGGAAGTACGCACTACACACACACACACACAATTATATCATCGTTTCGTTCTTTACGAATTAAAACTTTATTCATAATACACTTGAAAATAACAATATTACACAATTAAATAAAAATATGCATTTACAATGCCTTCTTGGAATAAGATTCATTCATATTCGATTATAGCCACATGAATTACTACTTCAATAATGACCATTTGATTTGATCCTTGGCCGACTGAAACACCTAAAAATGTAATAAAAATTGAAATTTAGTATTGAAAAATTAAACATCGGCTAGTTCAAAACTAAATATTACAATGGCGAACAAAATTTAAAAGCATCAGTAATAGACAGATTAGCAATTGAACCTAATTTTAGTATAAACCTACGACGAATCTTATCACTACGTATTACAGACTAAAATCTAAAATGGATATTCCCTACGGATAATATTTATTTCGAACTCGTCGCAAAAAACGGCCGTCTCTGTTACTGAAAATATTATTGTTAATTAACGCGAAACAAATGATACGATACTCGCGAATACCCCGAACCCATTTACTACTAATACTAAATTAAAATGAAAGAAACATTGGTATTTTGCAATCAAAATCTATGTGTGGGGAAATTATGTACACATACGATCGTTGAAAAGACTTTTAAAAATGTAAAAATACAAAAGTACATTGTAATGAAAAACATGCAGTTTCCAAATTTATTAATGTAGTATGTACAATCGGATGCTAGTATGAAGAAAAAGAGAATAATGTTTTCGCAGCACACCCAAACCTCTAACCGTCTGCCCAAAAATATGTTTCACTGACAACAACCTCGAACGAGGTGAAATTATTACCTATATATTAAGCAGAACACATATTAATTGTTATCTTCCAATTCGGCAACACTCCAATACACCTGAATCAATTGTATCGGCAATTTTGGTTCATTAATACCCTAAATAATGGATCGAGAAGAATTTCTAATCGTATAATAGAACCGTTGACCACGTTATATTTTTTTCATCGTTTTTATTGAAAATAGATTAATTAATTCTGTCAACAGCTCTTTCAAATTTATGTAAATTTACCTGAGCTACGGTTTGTTCTCCCAATGGAATATCATCCGTTCTTAAGGCGACTTTTTGAACTAACGAACCTGAATCAGCTTCTAAAATAATTCTGTAAAAAAATAATCGATTTTTGGTTTAGAAAGAGCGTGTAATGGATTAGCTCTACGTGTAAACTTTTAATTGAATACATTAAAACGAACCCATTATCCCATATTTCATCAAGGACTAACATAACGATATCTAAATTATCCATTAGTACTCTTTTTTCGACATTTTTACGTAAAATTTGACTAAGTGATTCGAACAAACATTGTAATACCGACATTAGAATAAGCTGCATAAAACAATAAGTACAATCGATTAGTACATTTAGTTCTACATTACCATATTGCATTGAAATATCGAAAAATTTACCTCGTTTTCGAACGAACTACCCATCACGTAGAAAAATAAATCGACGTTACTACGATATACGCAAGTTAATCCGTCCAGCATGATGATTTCATCGTTAGCTCGATGGGTCTTATTGAAAAGATTCTTTTCAAATGTCTTCTGCTCTTTGACAGTTGACAGGACATTACGATCGTAGTATTTTGCTAGTATACGGTTACCGTCGTTGTCTAAAATTGCTATCCCTTTGATCGTGTATAGCGTCGGTTCCTATACGAGAGCAAAATCATCAGTATAGCTTAAACCGTAATATGGAAGTATTTCAATTATTAACGATGAAATCAAAGACAGTACTTACAAATAAACTTTCCGAAGCCATTTTTCATACGTTTGTGACTATTCCGGCGAAAACTTTGACCAATTCTTTGGTGAAATTATAGCTGAAAATTTCAAATTAAAAAAAATATTGTGTTATCGAGGTTTATGATTACGACTCCAAAATGTACGTCACCCCATGAGACATGAGTAATGCATCTTTCACAACATACCGAATGGAAAATAGATTTTTGTCCTTCGACTAGACAAATTCGTTCTTTTATTCTAATTCTTTGATTTACGTATGTGTGAGATTGCCAAATTGAAATGAACGAGTCATTCATTCAATTCATAAAAAAACATAAACAAATCCGATATATTTTATCATTTTTTTTTTCAAAATAATATAGCTATGTTCGTGTTGCAATAATAATGAATTAATGATCGTTAATCGTTAATAATCGATAATTTGTGTTAACTTTCAGAATAGCTTGTATCCAGACATCAACATGCTTATATTTTAGTTTCCCATCAATCTATAGCGGTTTAATTGGGAACGGAATGCCATATCCATATGCGTTGCTACGAATGAAACAATCCAGCTGCTAAAATGACCACAAGACATCTAACGGACGTATTTATGCTAATGCGTAATAATGCCAACCATAATCGCAATATTCTCAGCGAACAAATTATCAGCGATAGGATGGCGTTGGTGGAATCGGGTGAAGGTATGGACATGACCAGAACTGCTTTACCACCTTCGTGGATCAACATCTTGGAAGAAGCTCAATTTCAAATTTCTCGTATACAAAAAAAGCTTAACGATTTATCGTCGCAACAGCAAAGCTATTTATCGAAACCGACGCTAGATGATTCGACCGAACAGGAAACTCATATCGAGCACCTGTCGCAAGAGATCACTAAGGTGATTTCAAAACACACTCAATACAAAATTTAATACATACCCGAATTATCAGTAAAAATCACTTAACTAAATAATCTTTCAGCTATTTACAGTTTCACAAAAATTAATACATCAGATAGATGAACAAAGTATGGATGGTTCAGGACTGGAGATAAAACTCTCGAAAAACGTAACCAGTGCTTTGTGCACAACGTTACAAAACTTATCATTTCAATTTAGAAATTTACAAAGTTCCTATCTAAATAGTAAGCAGCAAGCACGAGCAATTAAATTGAACTATATCTTAACGTAAAATTACCATCGAATGTTTTTATCGTATAGAACTCAAATCTCGCGAAGAAAGATCCAACGTATTTTTTCAAGATGATGTATTCTACGAAGAAAACGATCCATTTCAAGCGTTAAACGAAGGTGAACTAAAGGTAGATAGAGAATTTGAACTGGGTCCTGGTTTCACCGAACAACAAAAACAACAACTGCTCTTCGAAGAAGATAACGCTCGAATGGCAGCTCAGCGTAAACAAGAAGTGAATCAGATTGTGAGCTCGATCGCCGATTTGAATTATATTTTCAAAGATTTAGGTAGAATGGTCGCCGAACAAGTGAGTAAATTTAATTAGCTAGGATTTGATTTCATTTATGATCCAAATTAACGTTTTATTTTCTTGCACAGGGCACAGTTCTAGATCGTATCGATTATAACATCGAACAAACGCAAACTCAAGTCAGACACGCTTATCAAGAGCTTGCCAGAGCTGATCGTTACCAAAGGAAGAATCGTAAAATGCAATGCATTCTTATACTCGCCCCAGCCACTATTATATTATTTTTACTATTAATTGCGGTCAAGTTTTAAATATCTATACAGCTATGATGCCTTTTTTCAACCTTTCTACGGGGGTATATCGATTTCAAGTCGAATTTACCCCATTTTACGAACAATTAAATGACTGAGTCGTGTATTTTGTTTCTTTTTTTTTTTTAGCTTCTAATTTATACAATATTAATTACAGATACGAATTTGTTCTATAATGTAAATATTTTCTCTCTTCATTTCTTTTCGTTTTAAATTATAGTTATCGCGAATTAGCGTTAATGTTAAATTGTTTAATGTTATTTTTTTCGTTTTGGTTATATTCCAATTTGTGATATGTACTTTAAGGGTTCGTGTTTTTTTGAGTGATTTTTTCCAATTGTTTTTTCGCTTTTATTAATTTATTACGCATTTTTTTTATTTAGTAATTTTTCGTCTGTTCATTTACCCCCCTCCCCTTCCCCTTCAACCAGTCTCGATCTATTATATTGTAATACTTGTTACGTCGTGTATGCGATATGTACGAGTTTGCATATTTTTAAATATTGTTATTCAATAAATTATTATTTCATCTCAAATTTTAAATTGTTGAATAATTTTTCGAATGGAAAATTTACGTTGATAGGGTGGCCTAAACCTGGACAGATTTAAAACGTAAACTGTGAATATTCAATGGGCTTAATCCTTCTGTACGTTCAATAATTAAACCTGGATCACTGCCCGAGGCACGATCACCACGTTTTCAAAACTTTATATAATTTATTTATATAAAAATATACAGTGTTTTCGCATGATAAATTATAAAAGTGTGATGTTAATTTTCTAAAGCACTATAACAAATGATCAAATAAATCCTTTTCTTATTACTTTGAAGACGAACGAAAAAAATAAATATTAAAATAATCAAATAAATAAATACAAGAACAACGTATGCAGCAACTCCTCTCGAAGAGATTTCAAACTTCAAATGAAACCGAGGAAAAAGAGTTCATAATACAAAACAAAACGTAATAATAGGTAAATAATAAAATCCAAATAAAATCGTACGTAATACATAGTTAAATTTAAAAACGTAATCTAAAACAATACAAATTAAAATACTTTTGGTCACATATCGATAAATTATATAGTACGAATTTGAACACAAATCTCTAATACCCCCTGTTCCGATGTCCAAATTATGTATAATACATGCAATATTCAATTTTACAAGTACAAATATCTCGTAGCCAAGATCACATAACGAAAATACAATTTTACGAACCATTTGTCGTAAGATAAAATCTAACATTAAGTAGTCTTTAGAATTTGAAAAAAAAAAGAATTACTTCGATTATTTTCTGCTCCTCGGCTTTCTTGGATAAAACTTCGTATTCGATTGAAGATTCGTAAGCTCAACTCAATTTCAGCTGTGATCTGCCAATACGAAAATATAACATTAAACTCAATTCGAGAAAGTAAATGAAATCAAAACGTTAATTACCGATTTGTATAGGTAGTTTTATTTGAGTATGGGATTTAATTTGAGATTTAGGGACGTGGCTACGTTGAACGTGTAACTTCAACTTATCAGAACGAGAAAATCGTTCGCTGCAGTGTTTACATTCGAAAGGTTTTTCTCCGGTATGAATGAGGATATGTCTTGTAAGATGGGACTGCCTTCGGAATACGTAATCGCAATACGTACATTGGTACGTTCTTGCTACCTTTTTGTGGGATTCCATGTGTAAATTGTAGTTGAATCTGCGAACGAAAGCGAATTCGTAAAAAATGTCCATTCGAAAATGAAACTAAATCGGATGCATTGAAATATTCGTCCATACTTATTTGTAAACAAATGGTTACACTGGTGGCAATAATTCTCTTTTCCTTCTTTGCCTTTTTTACAATTGCTTTTAGCTGGACTGTCGGGTTCCTGTTTCATTTCGGTAATTGGCTCCAAATTGGCATAAGTGACTTGAGCGAAGCTAGCAACGTCGCAGGGAGTTTCATCATCAGCGTCATCCTCCTCCTCCTCCTCTTGTTCAATATCATCATTGTCACATGAGACGTTGTTCATTTGGTGACCGGAATCGTTCAGCGGGTCTAACTCCATACCATTGGGTAAAATATCGGGATACGTGTCGATTAGTATTTCAGTAACCGCATCTACATCCGAGTCGGTTTGTTCCTTGTGTGATGAAAAAAGAAAAATTAATTGAACGGGGGAAAAAAATGTAAAACTTATCAATACAGGAATAGAGAATTTATATACTTTTTGTTTTTGATGGCCCATAGAAGCGGTATGCCTTTTCAGAGCATCGATACGAGTAAACGATTTCATACAGATTTGACACTGGAACGGTCTTTCTCCGGTATGGATCCTCATATGTCTTTGTAGCTGATTTTTTTTCGCAAATGTTTTACAACACTCTTCGCATCGATGCGGTCTACACTCGAGGGGATCCGATGTGTCGACAAATTCAGGTTCCATTGGCATAATCGGCATTTCCGTTTCTTCCTTTTCGATTTCGGCCAAAGCGACGGGTATAATGGAAACCGGTTCGTCATCTTCCATTTCAACCTCGGCCATATTCACTACGCTATAGTATCCATCGTGGCCATTATCCAAGTCAATTTTGGCGGTTTTTTTGAAACGTACAGTAAGATGTTTCGTCTTAGTTGGAGACGTGCTAGAGCTGGTGGCTGTTGACGATGGTGCTCTAATACTCCAGTGGTAAGAGTTGTCTAGGATCTGAAGGCAGTAGGAAAAATAACCGTTTTAAAATACTAATCGATGGTTTAAAATTAAATTACATCGCTAATATAAAGGATTCCCTTTCCGCCTAAACGTTGTGGTGAGACCTACAACGATCTAAAATTGATTCCAGAATCTCGATGTAATTAGGATTAAAAAATCAGTTATATTTTTTAATGGTTCGCGAATGACTTGATTAGCTCGAAGGAACAAAACAATTGGTTCGTATTCTTAATTCACAACAAAATCAAACCATTAGTAAAACTTTTCCTTACCCTAGGTTTTTTTTCTCGTTTTTCTCTCTCTTTTGTTTCAATCATGGCAATAGGCGCCATATGACATCGGTCAAAATGCAATTTGAGCTTATCAGATCTTGAAAACCGTTCGCTACATTGATCACAAGCGAATGGTTTTTCTCCGGTGTGGATACGTCGATGGCGCAGCATATGAGACTGTTGCGTGAAACAATTACCACATATATCGCATCGATGAGGCCGTCTGGCAGAAGGTATTTTCTATACATCGGATCACATAATAATTTCAATATCACTACTGATCGTATATCGACTTCGCACCGGCATAAACCTAACGAAATATAGCTTACTCGTTCATCAGCCGCACTATACGATGTCGAATTATCATTGGAACTATCATTGAATTCTAGATTATTTTGTTCTTCTGACTGAGTATTTTCATCTTCTTTTGATTCGGGTATTCGAATATCGTCAATGTTATCCGATTGACCATTATTGTGAGTAGACTCAGGTTCTGAAACGAAATTTACAGAATTACGACGAAAATCATGAATCTATAGCAGAATATGATCAACTTACCAGTAAGAGTTGCACAATAATATACCGCATTACCCCATCCATTGAATGGTGGATAGAATCTGCCGTTGGCTAGTTTTACACCTCGTATTGTATCATTTTCCGTATAGTACCATAAACCTATTGCTTTTGGGAACATTTTTTTCAAACTTGACAACGTCAAGGATCCGTCATTTTCGTCCAAAGGGAATAGTGTTGCATCGCAGTCTTCATCTTCGCAAATTCGTACACATTTTTGCATCGCCATTATTATAAGATAATAGCTTTATAAAGATTAATAAATATACGTGAATTTTTACGTTAATCGAAGTGTCATTATATATACTGGAATTTTTAACAACTACGATCAGGTAGAGGAGTAAAATTAAAGAAACTTAAAAAAAAAATACTGTATTATCTCGACATTTTTGTTTTTGTAAACTGATGAATAATTTTGGAATCGGACTAATTTTTTAAATGCCACACGTCATCTTTAATCACAACAACCGAGTCGTATGACAGATAATGGTTCTACTTTTTAACGCGAGGAACGCTAAATGAGAATCGATTTTATTCTGAAAATTTAGTTTCTTTCATTTTCATTTGAATTTCTTCGTTCTTTCGATCTTCCTCAATTCTTTTATTACGTTTTTTCTTTGAAAACAATCTAAAATGTTGAAGCACGATTTCTTCAATACAAAACATAAAATCTGAATGATTTGTTTCTATTTCGGCGTTATCTTCATGTTTTTTCTTCTTCGTTTTTCCAGTCAATGTCCATATTACCGATACAAAAGTCTTCATTCTCAGTACACATTGGATTAACGATATCAACAGTAGCTTCTCGGCTAGCTACAGCTTTGAAAGTTTGAAATTTGAAAAGTTCAACAAAAATGTAATGCTCTATCCAGACAGGAAAACACATCATTTTGAAAATTGGCCTACTTTCGTCAGGATTCAGTAAATGAAAATCGCGTTATTAGTTTGAAACAAAACTGAAATGAAACTAAAAAAAAATACAATTTTCAACCACGTTACATTACAACGAATATCATTCGATCATACTTTCCGAAATATTTAATTCGCCTTAAAAATATTACACAATTTATCGTAAAATATAATAATAACAAGGGAAAAAAAATAGAAACAAGTTCGAGAAATCTGGGCGAAGTTAAGAAACGCCCAATGCATCTCTATTTTTTATAAGCATAGTAAGTATCAATATAAAAATAAACAAAAGAAAAAAAAATAATAAGAAAAACTGGCAGTACGTAAATTGAAATTTTATCCTTCGTACACGCCCTTACAGCAAAAAAGAAATAAAAATGAAAAAAAAACGTATAAATAACACCTGTAAAATATAATATTGTGATGTTTTAAAAACACTCCGCTAACAGAACGTTTAACTATCACATTTATATAATTGGTATACAAATAAAAAAAAAAAGAAAAAAAAAGAAAACGAAAGAAAAAAAAACCCTCGACGACTTGAAGTCAATTCAACGATTACAAATAAAAATAATAATAAAAAAACACGTTATTTTAATACGTTATTGGTACATGAAATGCGACGGTTCGGTATACCCGTATTCGCATTTTTGGTTTCTAGAATTGGTAGGCATTTTATTACAATTTAAACCAATTTGGTTGACAGCTGCGAGCACCGATGGATTACCAGCTATGGCCGATAGTAAAGCTACTGCGTTCGAGTCGACGGGAGCCTGGTGCTTGTTGGACGATTTGGATGCTTGCCAGTGAGAATTTCGCTGGCGAGACGTTCTAGAATTAGAGTACCTCGGAGATGCTTCCGACACATGGACAGATACGCCTTTAATTATGTGATCGTCGCCGATCAAATGTTGGGCTGTGTCCGGGCTATCGAACGTGACAAATGCAAAAGATCTGAACGGTTTTGGTATATAGACATCGGTCACTTCGCCGAACTGACTAAAGTATCCGCGTAAATCTTCTACGGTTAAATTCTCGCTAATACGTCCGACGAAGATTTTACACGGGATATGCACGTCTGATCCTTCCTGCAAACAGTAACAGATAAGTGATAAATTTCAAATATTATGGTCTGGCTGGTGTTCGGGAAGTAGTTATAATTACTTTAGAATCGGGTATTTTAACATCGCACCAACGTCCGGCTATGAAATGCCTCCTAGAAAGAACTTTTACTTGACTATCGTAGTTATCAAATCGAATAAATCCGAATCCTTTCGATTGTCCGGTAACTTGATCACGTTTTACCTAATATCAAGTAGTACACGATTACGTACAACCCAACATCGACAATACTAAAACTAAATGTAACGGAAATTCTTACCATGGCCATTTTAACGCTACCATAGGCTTGAAAGTATTCTCTCAACTGTGCTTCGTTCAACTGCCAAGGTAAACCGAGGACTATCAGATCAATAGACGAATTTGCTTCGAATCTTTTAGTTTTGATTTGAAAATTAGACGGACTATCGTTGCATTTTCTTTTGTTTTCTGCACAAAGAAAAACTCGAATGAAATTTCGATTGGTTAGTGAAAACATCAGACTGGTTAGTGGAAAACTTACCTTTGGGAAATACACAGTAGTAAACGGTTTTACCCCAATATCCATCTGGTGGGTAGAGACGTCCTTCGCAAAGTTTAACTCCTCTGTAATAGTTCTCAACGGCATATTTTAATCCCGAAACACAAGGGAACTGAGCAGAAACAGTAGACAAAAGCAATGTATTATCACCTTCGACTGGCAACTCGATCGGTTCTTCGCCGGTATCTTCGCTGACACGTACATAATTCGAACTCATTACGACGGTATTCTACTACTCCACAACTAGTAAATATTTACTTCGACGTACATTTACACCTGCATTTCCTGTTATTAAAAATAAATAATAATTTAATTCTGACTATTGACTTGCGTTGATAACCGGATAGTAAACGTTGGTCAATTTTATAACGATTTAAGATATAAGACTGGATGATGTCGTTTTTTTTTTTAAATACCTATTTTGTTTTACGACAACCTATTTTATAATTGAAAAAGTGATCACGTAATCCAGTTAGTAACGTAATTCGTTGAAAACCCCTTTGAATGTTTCAAAACGCTGAAGAATGTAAAATGTAAATGTAAACTCCTCAATTCATCGAACCATTTCGAGCTACGATCAATCTTGAATTCCTTTTGTGCTCAGTATTCAATAATCACTACATTAAATAATAAAACTATAAAAGCTAAAACTCAAAGAAACAGCAACGTCACAACGTGACAGCAATGATGAAAAATCTGCCCAAACTTCAAGCAAAATGTTTCCCTGAAACGTTACAATCATACTCCATAAAGCATATAACTTAACACAAGTATACGTACCTTCTACCGAAGCGAATTAATTAAATACACCACAGAGACTGGCAAATTTCTTTATTATCAACAGAAAAATATACGACGAACATTGGAAAAAAACACGGTGAATTTCAACTTTCAAGCACTTCCTACGTTCTTTGTCTTGTTTAGTTCTTCCTGTAACATCAAGAGACAAAAAGACACACCAGACTACACCGTACACACAAAATAAGCGGATTTTCGATATGTATAGTACACACACTGTCTAACCAATCCCACTAATTATTACCTGAAAGTACACAGTGCCTTGAAAAATATACGCTTAAATACTAACGAGAGATTCGCGCGAATATTAAAACGATTACAATTCGAAGTAAATGCAAAAGCTTCAAAGCACACAAAAAATGCAATAACCAATAATATTGTCGTAATTACTTATCGATCGACAGTTTTCGATCACATGGAAAAACAACATAATAACGAATTTTCCAATTACACATTAAAAATAATCAACACTTTATACATAATATTATAAATATTGACTGAGAAATAATAATTTTTTTTGTACCATTGCACACCATTTATATACATTATTTTTAATACTGCCGTATAATACGAATGAAAAATAGAGAGAAAAACAAAAAAAAAAGGAAAGGAAATAATAATTGTAAAAATAGTTAACCATAAAATATCCTTTTAATTAATGTCTATTTTTCCTGAGATTCTGAAAATTTCGTTTTAAGATTTTTTTTCATTTGTTTCTGAAACACCGAAGCGAATAAAGCATACTATGGACTACAGCTTTGGAATAAAAACTATTTCTTTCTTTCATTATTATGTTTGCAATTCTACGAATATCTTTGATACTGATTCTGGTTGGAGTTTACTTGACAGCGGGTAAGGGGACGAATGTTTCTTTGATAGATTGAGGCGATGTCCATTTCAATACGTAATGGGGACCACCCGCTTTATCATTGGTACCTAAGCAGAAAGCATCATAATTAAATCAAACGTTCGTACCGGTTTTTCACGATAATTATAAAATTACTCACCAGACATACGACTTCCACCGAATGGTTGCTGAGCTACGACAGAACCGGTGCTTTTATCATTCAGATAGAAATTACCAGCGGTATACTTCAACTTATCTAAAGCCTCTTTGAGGAATTGTCTAGATAATGAGATTTCATTATTAATATAAAATCATTCGATATCATTTCATCAGCTCGTGGGTAATATACTCACTCGTTTTGAGCGAATACAGAACCGGTTAACGCATATGGGGTAGTAGTTTCGATTAATTTTAGTGTTTCATCGATATCGTTATCCTTGTACACGTAAACAGTCAATACAGGGCCGAAGATTTCCTCGGACATGATCTTATTGGTTGGATTTTTCGTTTGGATGATAGTCGGTTGGATGTAATATCCGACTCTGTAAATGAAATAAGGATATGTCAGTTTATAAAATGAGAGATTGAGGGATAACGAAGGTTTATCTTCGCTTACTTATCGTCGTATGTTCCTCCAGCTAAAATCTCGAGTTCAGGGGACTGTTTGGCGAACTCGATGTATCCCTTTATTCTATCGAAAGCTTTTTTATCGATGACTGCTGAGGTGAAAGATGAGAAATCCGAAACGTCGCCAATTTTTAACGTATTTCTGACTTGTAATAAACCTTCTTTGATCTGGAAATGAATTTTTTTTTCTCACTTATGACGTTAGAACAAGTTAAATAAACGAAGATTGAGTTACAGAAGCAGTTAAATAGTGGGAATATTTATCAATTGATGGGAATTAATTTTCTCTTTCATCGTAAAATAAATAGAAAAAAATATGGATTTATAAAACTGGACGTTTTTCTAGAGTTTTGTTATTAGAGAAAAATTCTCGGTAACAGGTTGTACTAATTAACCAGGTTAATTCGAAGCAATACAAGTTGAACGTGGAGAATTGAAAATTACTAAACCGGTTTCAAAGATGCAAAGCATATGAGAGCTCGTTTTGAAAATATTTTAAAATTATTTTAATATTGGTGACAAAAATTCCTCACGATTCTGTACCCAATCGAAAACTATTCCATAATTAAAGGCTCGTCAGTACCTTGGGCCACAACGATTCTGGAACGTATAATCTCGAACAAGCTGAACATTTTTGACCACAGTATTCGAAAGCTGATCGTATGGTGCCGCTGATTACTGAGTCTGCATCAGCTGATGGATGCACGTAGTGGTAATTTTTGCCACCACATTCGCCTATCAAACGAGGAAAGTTACGGTAATTATTGATATTTTGACCAACTTGAGTCCATAGCCTATTGAACGTCCTGTAAAAAGAAACAAAATTGTAGGAGTACAAATAATGCTGATTTTTTTAATTTCTCGTCTATTTGCATGAATTACTGAAGAGATTACTCAGGGACGGATTGAGCGGCTGGAACGAGATACTGAGGCTAACTAGTGACAAAAAGAAGAGAGAAGAAATCAACAGAAGAAATAATGCGAGCTATAGATAATTCTCGATGTCTAGAAAATTCTTTTTCGAAAATGATAAAATTGTTTTTTTTTTCATAAATTTAATTCTACAGTTGCTATTGGTTGAAAGTTTCGGATAAGCATAGGCCTATCGATTAACCTATTCAAACCACTCAATCCGTTCCACTGAATTGAATTCATAAACTAAAGTAACAATATTACAGTAAACAGCGCAGCTAAATACGGTCTTCTACTCATGTTCGGTTAGTATGATCTGGAAACGAATTCTCCCAACGAATCATTTCGAGATCATACTGTTCACGCCAACTAATAACTTACGGGACAGATCCGGTGAAATTAATACCGGCTAAATAGGGCGAAGCGGTAATCGTATCACCGAATACAGGACCATCGGCGGGTACAAAATTCACGACACCGGCAGGTACTCCTGCTTCTGTCATCACTTTGAATATAGTCCAATTAGATAGTAACGCAGTGTCTGATGGTTTCCAAAGCACTGCGCATCCCTACATTATATAGTCGTCAGTATCATCACAGAATCCACTTGACAAATAATAACATAATCCTATAAATAATCTGTACGATGAAGTACCATTAGAGCTGGAGTATAGGCTAAGTTTCCTCCAATGGCAGTGAAGTTAAAAGGTGATACGGCAGCTACGAAGCCGTCTAAGCCACGATATCTTAACGAATTCAAGGTAACTTTGGGTTCTTCGCTGATAGGTTGGTATCTTGTTAATTCGGTCGCGAATAACGCGTTAAACCTGAAATTTAAACCAGTACTCGAGTCGAATGTTACTGTATCGAGGTATTCGTAGGGTATTACCATCTTTCGAGTATTATTTACCTAACGAAATCAATCAATTCGCAGGCTGCATCGATCTCGGCCTGAATTACAGTTTTACTTTGACCTGCCATCGTAGAAGCATTTAATACCGATCGATATTTTGTAGCCATTAGATCGGCTGCTTTTCTCCATATCGATACTTTTTCACGCAAAGGCACACGATCCCATTCTAATTGCGCTTTTGTCGCTACATCTATTGCTTTTTTGACCAAATCCTAATTGAGGATAATATTAGTTAGGTTAACATTTGTTGAATAGGATATTTGAAATTTAATCAACATTAAACTAACCGGAGTCGCGTAATAAAACTTGGCGATTTTCTTCTGATGATCGTGAGGCTGAAAATATTAGAAATTCGAGTTTGTATAAAAATTATCATTTATCGTTATTGTTTCGCGATAAACGCAGGAAATTACCATGGTTTGATATCTGACATCGGAAGTGGTAAATTTCTCGTTACCGATGACAATAGGTACTTCCTCGACATTTTCGTAAATATTTTTCAACGAATTTTTCAATCTGCTTTGTTCTTCAGCTGTCGACGGATTTGAATAATCTACAAAAGTTGATATTTATCACCATTGTGGTTGCGCCTATTATTGTATCTGTTATAATAGGGAACTAAAGCCTAATGGAAAAAATCGTCGGTAGATAGAAATTCAAGAGTAAAATAAAGCAATAGCGGTTTCATTGCCAAAGTAGTTGTTTTCATTTTCACAAACAAACGACGCGTCGCGTAAAAATAAACCGATGGCCTCGAGTAAATATAAAATCGATAATGTATGCGTTCGTACACTTAAAACGTACGTACTTATTTTGCATACCTAACACCTGGTCGATTTCTATCAGCATAATTTACATTCATTGAAAAAACGATTTTCCATCGAGGCTGATAATTTGCAGATAAAATCCTGTCCTAATATGAATACGAATGATACGTACCTAATATGGGTTCATTTTTAACGGTGAAATAATCCGACGGGGAAGCTCTCGATACGACGGAGCTAGCATACCGTTGATATATTCTGTAAAACAATTATTTACACAAGATAACACCAACAGACGGCTCGACAACACGGAAGCATAAGCAAATGAACGATCGTTTCGAGAGGTTAGCAAGCTCTTATCGAATATTATCATCTATTACCTTTGAACATTACCGGTTGGAATGATTTGAAGACGCAACATTTTTTCCGTTATCATTAATTACCTAAACTGATTATGTGATTAATTAATGGGGCGATTATTGAAAGTTAATCGAAGCGCAATGAAGTGATTTTCGTTACCTTGTTATCGTTCAAGTTCAAAGCATTCGTACTTCGTAGTTCTGGCTTGATAGAGAATACAGGTAGAACGTAGACAAGGAAAATACTCAAATTGGGAATGAAATCGCACTAAAATTTCGATTACCGGGTGTAGAACACGAGCTAAAAAATTAATTAAAATAATTTTTACAAGACTTTGCTAATTTCTTCCATCGTAAACACACGACCATTCAATAACAAATGACGTCATCATAGAGTACCTACTTGTAAGGAAATAGGAAACTAGGATTGCAAATTCGCAAATTTTTCATTTACCGTAATTACGGTAATCGCTCAAAGGCTCACCACTTATGTTCAAAAGGGATAAAATAAACGAACCAGGACCAAAGTAAAACAATCTTGAAAGTTGAAACTAAAATTTTAACATGGTCGTTGATGGCTCAACGCTTTAAAAAATGAAACCGTTTATAGCAACTGTCTTCATTTACCAACAAATCAGGAATTCTTATCAGTCACACGTGAACAAACATTTCAATTTTCTAATTCTTCACAAAAAATCTTAAATCAAACAACAGCGAATGACTTCAAATAGAATTTTCTGTTCTATCTATTCCCTCCTTACCTTGAAATTCTAATAATACATACATTGACTCGAGTGAGTAAACACGATGAAATAAATATCTCGAAATGTACCTTTCAAGACTCTCTCGAGTCCCGATACATTGGAGACTTTTTCATTTGAAATAAGTAACCACCAAAACAACAATATATTTTCATATCTTAAACACGAGTAATAAACTGGTAATAAAAAAAAAAAAAGATTTACAACATAAGAAATTAAAACACTTACACACACTCAATATAAACTTATCACAATGAAGTTTACTTATGCTTCGTAAGTTGCGGCGCTGAAAGTTTTACTTTACCAGGGAAATTTCTAGCTAAATCTTGATCTTTGACGAACTTGAGTAAATCTTTCTCTCGCGTCGAAGCAGTTCGGTCTTTGAGAAAGATATTCAATGCAGTCTTGGCAGTTTTACCACGTTTGCCCGTACCTGGCGTGAGTTTTACTTTATATCTGAAAGTAGAATTTGCCATCGTATAGTTATTGAATACTCGTACATTAGAGTTATTTTACGCACACTTACTTGTAGTTGATTATAGCATTATAAGGAGCGATCACAGGAACTGCGAATAAGAGTTCGTCTTCGAGAACTGGCTGACCAGTCAGCGAATCGAGCATATCGATATCGGTCGCTGTGGTCAACTCGTTAACTTCTTTATCTTCGTCATCATCTTCGTTTTCGGTGGCATATGCTTTTTGTACTTCTTCTTCAGCTGCCGATAGAAGTTGAACGGGTAAAGGTGTTTTTTTCGGTTGCGGTTCTTTTTTGTTGATAACTACCGACGTTTTCTTATTTTTTTTCTTTTTTTTATCTTCTTTTTTATTAGATGATCCCTACGGTAAGAATAAGAACGTACGCGATAAAATTATAAACTATCGATGAAACCGAAAATGAAACGAAAATGAATGATTCTGTAGTATTATGTACTTGTAGGATTTTCATCCTGATTTCACGCTCTTCTTCATCTTGATCTTTGTATTTTTCTTTAATTTTTTTCAATTTACTTTTTTGACCTCTTTTTGGCTTATTTTCTTTCTGTACGACTTTGACGGTTTCTATTTTTTCTTCTGTATAATGAATAAAAATAATACCAACATTTTCGGATATTTTTGTAAGATTCGAAAATACCTTTTTCGCTGGTTTGTCTACTGAACGTGACCTTTTTATCGCCTTTCTTCGCTTCTTTAGGTTTAATAACGATTGGTTTATCGTCGCCTAGGTAAATAACGTAATCTTCATCGTGTTCGCTACCGACCGATTTTCTTTCTTCTTTTTTGATGGGTTTTTCTGATGTCGGCATCTTTACTTCGATGCTGTATTGATTTCTAGATGAACGAAGAGTAGAATTTGAAAAATTACAATGTCTAGACTATTAAAATCGAAAAATCGAAGACTAACTTATCGGATTGCGGAACCACAACCACTTCGGTATCCGGATAAACTGACGAAGAATCTTCGTTCGAAGCAGGATCGTTATTTCCTTCTATGACTTCCTTTTCGTCTTCTGCACGAGAAAGAAAAGTAAATATGTCAAAATTCAAACGGATGGATATAAAAAAATTTGATGTCGTCTGTAGTTTGAAATCTAGACTACAACATTTGCAGAAATAAATTACCATCGCTAGATTCTCCATCCAGTTCAATTTCTTCCAAAGGCTCATTCTGCAAATCATTTTCTTCGACTTGAACATCATCTATCTCTTTCTTCTTACGTTCATTCAAATGTCTGTACAAAAAATTATTGAATTTACAATTACGTTTACTTTTCTTGGTACATAAAAGCAAATTGTGTGTACGTTGAAAAGCTCATGCCAGTACCTCTCTAAAGATCCATCGTCCAATTTAAACATAAATGTGAATCCCATAATTAAATGACACTGAGGTAGAAAATTCTTCTTGCCACGTATCATGAAACTACCGGTAGCCAGGTATTCTCCGGTTGGAGCGGTTTTTGAGACTTGGTTCGCATACACCCACCATGCACTGGTAACTACTTTGGCTTCCCAAGCTGTGCTGTAACACATAGCCATAGTTCCAGCTTCGATGAGCGTCTTAGGAGGTACCGGATCGGATTTTGGGTTCTTGATGACGATACTACTAGCGCCGACGATACCAGCGTGAACGTAGATATCATTCTTTTTCAAGTATCTCTTGACAATGAGCTCATTTTGTTGCTGATCTCGACCACCGATTACTGGAATTTGTGAGGTACGTGTTGAATGTGTACAATAAACGAAACAGTATTAAAATTAAAATTCAAAAGTACCCAAATAATTTTCCGACGAAATAAACCAGTAGAATTTTTCGAACCAGTAAACTTTTCTCGCTTTGCTAATACTAACACTGGTTTTAACCTCTTTTAAAGTTAGTTTGGTTTTTTTCTCTGCTGATTTAAAAGCTTTGTCTTGTGATTCGATGGTTTTCTTCTGTTTGGTAGCCGCTTGGCGACGTTTTTCGTAATAGCTAAGGTATAACAATAGGATTATATTATATAGTTTGGAAAGGCTCAGGGAAAGTGATCCTTATTAAATGATCTACCTTTTGGCATTAGCGTGAGCAGATAAATCTAGATCGATATCGACTAATGTTGGTTTAAATAACACTTCGCCGGTTTCGTCGTATTCTTCGTAAGGATCACTAAATCGAACAGAAATATTAAATTGATATCTTACTGAGGATAGTTATTACCAAATTGGATATTATTTTACCTCAATAATAACGTAATATTATTAACATTCAATTTTAATTCTTTGATGACAGACGCTACTGAATCGCCGCAATTTGTTGCTTCTTTGACAAGGTTTTTAATATCAGACCAAGGCATCTGATTAGCAATAGCCTTTCTGATGGCTAAAATAGCATCGTCGACTAATTCTTGATTACGAGTAATTAATTCAGCTTTTTTCGTATCTTCAACTTGCGATTTTTCCAATTGCATTATTCTCTTTTCGTGATCTTTTCTAACGTTATCTAATTTTTTCAAAGCTGTCATTTCCTAAATAGATTCTCCATTAGAATAAACTAAATAACTGTGGCGTTAGAGAAAATCTAAGGAGATTACTTGCTGAACTCCCTTCATGTCGATTTTCTGACTTTCCATGTTTGAGAAAAATTCATCAACCGATTTATCGAACGAATCGTATTCGACATAAGGAGCATTTTTATGCTGTTCAAATATCGTCGGATGGAATTCTTGATTGCTGAAGAAATCCTGACCGTCTTTAGCTCCTTTTTCTTTCTTTTGGATGATATATCCCTACAAATAGGATTTTAAATTATTTTATAATAAATAATTGTACCTATGATTTATTTTTTTACAACAAAACATTATTAATTACTTTACGATTAGGAGAAAATGCTTCATCAATTATAGATTCCGCCATACCGAAAGCTTCGATGATTTTTGAAATATTTTCTAAATCGAAACTTTTCTTCCTAATGGATGGCAATAAGCCCACTTTCAATAGCATGTGTTCAATAACAGAAGGACCATAAACTGTAATTCATACAAATGAACGTAGTAAAGAAATTTATTATATGGAAGGAATTTGAGCAGAATAAGAACTAACTTAGATGTGGATTCAATATTTTCTTTAACGTATCATCCGGTTTAGCTGCAGCGATAATATCTTTCAGTTGATCCTCGGATGGAGGCTGCGGTCGAGATATACCTCTATTCGAAGGATACTGCTCACGTACCATGAATATGAATTAATTTTTTAAATAAAATATTGCTCAACGAATGCAAACCAAGTTGAATTGATTAAACACCATGAACTCACTTAACATCTTCCCCTTCGGTATGAGGTCTCAATATATTCAAAATAATATGCTCGTGATCGGTAAATATAATATTTCCTCTGTCGTAAAGCTCTAAAATTACATGATACGCTGCTTCACCAGAACCAAACTGTAAATCTACAATTCTATCGATACCCAGCTGGCATAACTTTTCCAACCTTTTGTTGCGAATGTGTTTTCTCAACTGAATGAAATAACGAAGACTATTTGTATTACAAGAGAAAAGGAGAGTATACCATTGAAACGTATTCGAATGATTTTACTTTCATACTGAATCCCGAAGGAGCCATATTTTTCGGCCATTCAAACGACGTGGTGTGTATTCTGATACCAGCTTCCATCAATAGTACTGATTTATTTTCACCTTGCTGTAACCTTATCAAGTACGTCTTGTTGTCTATATCGTATACTTGATTCACACGCATACCAATTAATCTATTGGTTAATGAAGATTTTCATTAGTACAAGAGTAGTAACTTGATCACGACACAATATGTAGTGAACTGATTACAATTATTACCTTTGAAGCTCTGTAACAGAGCAGATTAAATCGTACGTGTTGAACCTGTTCTTCATTTTGGAGTTACACAAATCAAACCATAAATGAAATTACGATTATGACCACCTTTTACTTATAATTATTTAGAAAAAGATACGAAATTATTCGAACTATTGCGGTAATTTTTGCAATATGCGCTGCATTATCACAATCACTTCAGATTCAAAACACGAAATCAATCAGTGTTACCACAACAATAAATTCTATACTGTAATACAACATTTCTATCGAATGGTAATCGACAAAATGGCCGTCTATCAAATTCAAGTGATTGAAAATTCCAATGTATTAAAATATATTTGCACTTGCATAGTAAGTATAACATAATCTGATTCAGATAGAAACAATGTTTGAGCAAAACGTTACAATATTTTTAATCCGTTTCAACTTTCTAAATGAAGTTGAGTGATCATCTAATCAAACCAACGGTTTCAAAATGAAGAACAAACAACTCAAACAAAAATGGACGCGATTATTCTAAAAACAAAATTTATTCAAAAGTTGACCATTCAACATTGGTCATTTCATTTTCAAACTTCAACTTCCAACAAAACGTTCGTCAACCCATTAACCATTTCTGAAATAAAATTAAACTACTATTCAACCTTGAAAAAAAAACTGGTCGTTGCTCATTCACCATTACCAACTTGTAAATTCTTCTTCAGTACTAAGCTTTCTAGAGGTCTACGAGAAGTTTCGATAAAACCAAGTTTTCTCATTATAATTATAAATTCAACTTACATTTACAGCTCGCACGGTAGATTTTCCACTCGTATTACAAAAATATCAACTCGAAGATACGTACACCAGAAGTAATAAACGAGATGAAACCGAGTTCTACAATTCATAATCACTTATCTTATTCGACTAATCAACCGAATCGAACACATTTCCAACGTTTATCCTCGTTGTTCAACTAATTTAACGCTCAACTCGACGTTCGTTTGAATTGACTGATTGAAAAATAACAGCTACATTAACATGTCATCGTTTCATGTAATCATTATCGTATTCTTATGTCACACCACCGAACTACATTCAACACGTACTTCACTTCGCATAGCAATTCGATACGGAAATTTTTCCGATGTATCATTCTTTTCCCTCTAATCCGTGTTTCAACTAATCGTCAGGAGATTCTTCGTGCGATTCATAATCGTAATCAGATGTACGCCCTTCAGTAGGAGAATGCTCCGAACCAACTCTGGGTTTCGATTGCCTTCTTTTCGATACATCTAAATTACATCATCGATGATCAATCAAGACGATAACATGAAAAAATTATCGATAAAAAGGTATTTATACCTTTAGACGAACTCTCTGTATCTCTAAATCTGCGATTATATGCTTCAAAAGCAAAATACAACACGGGAAATAGCAAAGAAAAGAACAAAACGTACAACAGTAATTCCCAAAAATAAAATTTTGGCGATCGATCCTTACAATTTTCGTAAGCTTTTAGTATAGTTGCATCGAAACTGAAATCGCATTTGATGTTAGGCTCAGTTGCTTTACCTAGCAAACATATGTAAGATTGCTAATAAAAATATCTTCGTTTTTTTTTTTTTTTTTTTTTTGCAAATTTTTAAAAAAAAAAAAGATTGCTAAAAAAAATATCTTCGTTTTTTTTTTTTTTTTTTTTTGGCAAATTTGTACAACACAAAGGTGAATTATTCTTACCGGGTTCGTTATAAAACTTTGTACACTTTAATCGTTGATCGACCAAAATTTCGTGCCTTTCTATCCATATATTGATACGTTGGCAATCGCAATAATAATACACGTTAGTCACAAACGGAGAATTGGACGTAAACTTTGTACCGAATTCCTGCAGTTGGCAAAACCTAGCTATTTCCAATACACTAACGTTGACTATCGGATTTAAATTTAAATCTATCGATACGAGTGGTGCTTCGTCGTTCAAATCCGGTAACATAGGTAAACTGTTGTTACTAAAATCGACCGTCTCCAGAAACGTTAACACCTGAAGACCTTCAAACCACTGCATGTCCATACTGGAAATCCTCAACACCAGCAATTTCGGCGGCCATTTTAAACTCAACGTAAACGTAGTGAATAATGTTCCGGTCATGTGAAGTTCGTTCAGGTTTACCAACGACGTAAATAAATCCTCCGTAATGTTGAATCGACCCCTATCACTTTTATCCTTCTTGGTTTTCATTATCCACGTCATGTAAAGCTTCTTTAATTTCTTGTATCTTTTAAAACAGTTCACATTCAAAGAGTCGAACGTATTATACGAGATATCGAAAATCTGCAAATCAAGTAACGATTATAAATTAGTAAGCTAGTCCACGATGATGAGTTGAAATGAAAAAATTCAATGCCTACCTTCAACTCTTGAGTCAAATTTTGAGGTGGCGTTGGCCAAGGTTTGTCTTCGTTACTAACACCGCTACAATTGGCTGTTAAAGATTCACCGGATCCTTTGATTTGACATTTCTTCGAATGTGGTGGTGGTGCTTTACATATGACCAAAAGTGTAAATCCAATAATCAAATCGAACGTTATGGAGCTTATTTTACAAAATCATTTAAAGAAACGATCTTGAAGAATTAACTATTTTGAAATAAGCGAACAAATGTAAAATTCTAAATCAACTCACCTAAGATGGTTACGTTTTTTACTGACCGAATCATAACATGTCAACAACATGGCATTTATGATAACTGATCGAAAACTATTCACATCGCAGTCCGCAAAGGCAAAATACAGGTAACATTCAAACAAATTAATTACAGGTATTTAGATTAGCTTCAAGTATGCAATTGATAACTGAAAATTCACACCTAAGTTTATTTTACAGCCAAATATTTTCTAGGACTTGAGTTTAATTTCAAACGCTACGAATTTACGAAGTTCGGGCATTTTCGCATAACTTCGGAAGTGATTCACGAAATTACCCGAAAATCTCCGAGAACTTACACTTTTGTTGGATTTGTTGTAATTTTGAATTTTCTGAATTATTCGATCAATTGAAAAAAAGTAAAAAAATTAATCGTTTGAAATATTAATATAAAAAGTTCGTGAACGATGAACGATTGTATGACATTTCCAATTATTTGATTTTTTCAAATTTGAAATCAATCAAGTTCTGTATTTTGTATCAAACTTTTCAACAAACGAACTCCCTGTACGAAATAAAACGGATACCTACTGTCTTTTCCAAGGCACGATTCCATTCAGATCAAAGTCGCAAGACTCGACGTTTCAAGAAAATTATAGAATAATAACACGACAAATCAGACACGATGCGTGTTTTCATACTCCGAACCTGAACCATAAGTTTCATCTGAATGAGCATGTTCAGAATCGTGTTCTGAAGGTGGTCTTGTTGGTCTTCCATATCTTCGGTGTTTCGCTACACAAAAGAGAAATAAAATCCATAATGATGAAAATTTTTCATCATTACTGCTTTAAAATTACCAGCGGAAGAGGTAGCTGTGGCTGAAAGAGCAGCTTGTTGTCTCGTTTTATGTTTAGTCCAAGCTTCATTAGCAAAATACAAGACCGGAAATAATACAGAAAAAAATACAGCGAATAGTAAAAGTTCTAAAATCGACGTCGAAGATGATTGATTCAGACATTTATCTCGAGCTTTCAAAGCTTTGTCGGAAAATTGAATGTGGTCCGCAGCATCGTTGGCTAAAATAATATCACGACGTATGGAATAAATGTTAAATACGTAGCTGAATATAAGATAACCAACTAAATAGATAACGTATCAATCTCACGAGCAGGAGAAAAACAAATGATTCCGGCATCAATTTCTTTGAAGAATTTCAAAAACCATTGCTCTAAATGCACGCACGCGTTGTACCTCGGTTTCGAATTCATCAAATCGTCGTCTCTTTGTTTGGTATTCTGTATTGAGAAGGCGGTTAGTTCGCAAAATGGAGCTATTTGCTCGATGGCGATTTCCTTTATAGGATTATCTATCAGATTGATAATTTTAATCGGAGCCGTTTCGTTGAGTAAAGGTAAAGTAAACAAGTTGTTGGTGTTTAGGTCTAATTCTACGAGGTTGCTCAATATTTCCAAATTGAGAACTTTCTGCAAATTCATATCGGCCAACGTTAATTTCACTATTGGCCTGGGCCAATTCAAGTCCAATATCCTTGTCTCGAATTTTGTTCCGCTCATATCGAATTCTTCTAACAACTTCAACTTCGAAAGCCACTTTTTCTCCGGCGAAGATTTGATCTTAGGATGGACAAAGGCGACATTTCGCATGTACAGAAAAATCAAACGAGAGAATTTGTCCAAACTCAGATTGTACAATCTATTATTCGATATATCCAACGACTATAAAATAAGAAAAACAAAATTAAAATACGTTCATATAGGTTCATAGGCTAGTGATACATAATTAGTCACTCGATTAAACATCGAATTTACCTCTAACTTATCGTACTTTATTTTATCTGGAAATCCTAGAAATGTGGTAGAAAAGGAAGATAAACCATAATTAGAGCAATCTGCAATATTACCGATTATTTTACAATTTAGAGGGTCATAGCCTGATATTTCTAATATTCTGCCAATTTCCGTCCACCAAATTGTCACTGTAAATAAAAATACAAAAGTTACATTACCTTGCGGAATAAATAATTTGGTTAGTAAATATGTAAAGGTAGGTAAAAGAATATCTTTTTAATTGAATAAGTATATCGTAGATTCGAAATGTGTGTACTAAATTCAATCATCTTAGTGAATAGATAATACAGAACCTGTTATAGCTATCCAGTTATTCATCACGCAAATCTAATACCACCTCATTTAATTTCGTGAAAATGAAAAACTTCTCTGTTAAATTTTTAATAAAATTATTCAAATAAGATTTCATTCAATTTGATAATAATTAATCTATCTGAATAAATCGCCCATAATTTGTAAAAATTTAAAATTAACTAACATCAGTAACCATATATTTCTGCACAATATGGAACAATCATTTGTACAAAATTCCATTGAAAAAAAAAATTTATAGAAACAAACTGGAGAGATTCGTAGCACTGACTGAATTCCAACTCGATTGTAAATTACTCGCGCGTTCAGATTCTGATCCAAAGCCACCTTGACCCCTATTTTCGATTTTAGGGCAATAGTGTAATAGAGACGCCAGAGAGGCTAATGAGTGCTACATTTAAAAAATATACCAAGTCAATCTAGACCAGCCGGAGGAGAAGAAAAACAAGGGTTCTTCAAGTTGAATAACCCCACGAGGTGCACTCAAGACCTCATCTAAATCCTATCTACCAAATTTCAAACCCTGGGTTCAATTTGAAAAGGTGCTAGGATACAAAACCAACTCAAAAAATAATAACAACAAGCGAAAAAGAAAGATTGAATTTGGGAAGGTGTTAGGCAAGAAACCAGCACAAAAAATAACAGAATCCAGCGAAAAAGGAGGATGATGCAGTGGGATAAATACGGGGTACGCGGTGTTTCGGGTCTGGAACCCCACCCCGAGAATTTTTTACGTAAAAATTCATTTCTACAACCAAATTAACAGTGAGATTCCGCGTTTAGAGCTGATAAATATGTCAAAAATACTCATTTTTTTACCCATGACCCTCATAATTTTGCAAAATTTTCGGCCTCGCTTGGGTTTTATAATTTTAAATTTCGAAAAAAAAATTCAGCCCTACCTCCATGAAGTCGACAGTAATTACGCAGGCACATTTACCACTACCGTAGAGTCTAAATTTTCACCTTTTAGCACAATTTAAGAGGGGGAGGGGGATAATAATGGTTATGAGAAAACGAGAAGCTAACTTAAAAAAAAATACAAACCACCCAAAAAATACGATTTCGGGGATTTGACGGTAGGGGGAGGGGAGAAATAGTTCGTAATTTCCAACTGGTGTATCCTTGGCACCTTTGAATCAATTCGGAGTGACGTTATTTAAGGACACGCTATCTCAAAGTTAAAGAAGAGACATCCCCTCCCACCACGATCCTATTCTCAAAAGTAATATAAAGGGGTAAGTTTTAAATACGTTATAGAACTTTAAATTTTCTATCGATTGTTTTTAGAATGTATAATTTTTGCTATTTTGCTCTTATTTCCACCCGTCCCCTCACCCTTAAGATTTTGGACATGACTGAATTTCACTAAAATTCAAGTTTACAGCTCGAATATAAACAATTTTGGTAGGTATCAATCCTAGTAAATGATTTCACACTGACCTCTCGTGCCCTAAAAATGATTTTAATACTGCTCCAAGACCACAAAACGCATTTTTAGAGTCTTCCTCCGCATTCGCCAGAGATCGATGGACCACTTGGTCAGATTTTATTCTACAAAAAAGGCAGACAAAATAAGGCTAAAAAGGTGAAGGAACTCATCGCCCGTGTACAAACTGAATCTAGCGAAAATTTCCCAAAAATTAAAACTTTATCCCTCCGAGCTGAATTTTAAAGGGTAGATATGCGTAGAAAAACTCGAAAACCAGAGACAACTAATCAAGTTTGATTTTCACGAGATATTATAATTATGTGAATTGAAAAAAGGTATCGCTTTGCGATACTTTATTTCTCATCAGTGGTAAGGATACGGAGCATTCAATAGAGCTAAAAAGCTGAGACTCCAAAAAAGCACATCTAAAAACCCTACTTATCACATTTCAACTTCCTAGCTCAATATGGAGAGCAGTTATACGAGGAGCAAACTCAAAAAACAAGAAAAAACTATCAAAAACCACATTTTTGGACCAGTAAGGAGGCGTAATGGGGCTGAAAAGTCGATACCCTCACAAAAGGCACATCTACGGCCCCTACTAAGCCAACATGTCAAATTTTAACGTCCTAGTTCAATTTGGTGGGGAGCTATAGGAGGAATAGCCCCTTTTCAAGGTCAAAGTGGAGGAAAACCCTCATATCTCCCGTTCTAATTGACCTAGGAAGCTGCGTAATACAATTTTGGATTCTATATCAATTGGCTCAAGAAGGAAAAATTTTTGTGGTTTTGGCCTCTCAGCAAATCCTTCCCCAAATTTGAGCATAACTGAATTTTGACCAAAGGTCATCGCTACTAAGCCGATTGAACGAATCGAAGCGATTTTGGTCAGCATCGAACAGAGTAAGTAATTTTAGTCGGCAGGATGGAGGGGAGGAGATGATTAAATATCTGGCTTGGCCAAAAATCATAGTAATGGTCTTCTAGAACCCCAAAACGAACTTTGTTGATATCCCCTCCTCATCAGCTATCGGTTGATGGACTGTAATAGCCTGGTTTTCATTAACAATGACAGAAAGTCAGGCTACAAATACTTCTTTAAGGCTGCAAAAGGGGTACAATAAGGTTGAAAAGTCGAAACCCCCAAAAGGCGCATCTAGGGGCCCTTACTAAAGGCACATAAAGACCCTCCTCCATATTCCCCTTCCTAATTAACCCAGGAGGTTGATTTTTGGTGATGTTATACAACTTTTAATTTTACACCGATTGATTATAGAAACAAACAAGTTTTGTAATTTCAGCCTCACAGCATCCCTCCCCCAATTTGGACATAACTGAATTTTGATTCAAGGTCATCCGTACTGATAATAATCAGAAACATCACCACCGACGGAAGTTTACTGCTCAAATTTGACATCTTTAATTTCGGGGAAAAAATACATGAAAAGTGAAAAGGAATAAATATCTGTTTGAAATTGCAAAAAAAGTCTCGATCAGTAACGCACTCGAGGGTAGGGAGCTACCTGGGCTTTTATACACTTACGCTGAGCTTAATACCCAAATCCCTAACAACGTATTACTTTCTTAGTGAGACTTCAGAAATTTTTAACAAAAACTCAGAAAAATGCACTTTTTATGGCTTACAACACCATTTTTTCAAAATTTTGCCCTCGTTGCACCCAGAACTTCAAATTTAGCCCCTCTCATGAAAACTTTTTGGATGCACCTATGATCTCGATGGTTTTTTACAGGGTTAAGTACCGTGGTATTTTTCTCAGTTGGGATAAGATTGGGATTTGGGATTACCATTTTTTGTGGTCAGTATGAGTCTGGTGTTTGGGTATTTGTTGGGTTTTTGAACTGGGCAGTATAGTACTGGTGCTTGGGTGTTGGGTTTTTGAACTGGGTGGTATGGTACTGGGAATGGAATGAAATTCAACTCAAATAGAAAATTATGAAAAAATGGAGGAATAAAAGAGTAGAGTAGAGTAGGAGAGAGACTGATACAAGATTGAGGAGTTTGGTTAGAGTGGAATGAGAATGGAAGTAATTTGGAGTGGGAAGCATTCACGGTGTAAAAAATCAACTAGCACTCTATCAATGATGCTACTCAAAAAAAGGATTATAATGTAAAAAATTACATGCAACAAATGAATTCGTATATGTAATATAATGCACAATGTGCACTATACTAAATGATCATGTTTGAACTAAAATCACATGCTTGTCTGGTTGCTTCAGCAGTAACAGTACAAAAGAAAAAAATGACTTCTTTGTAATTTTGTATACATTTCGTATAACCAAGTAATTACGAGTTATACGGATACAAGAAAACACCGATTACGAAGCTGGTAATCATGGTAATTACTAATTAGTAGTCACTTCTAGTACCTTAATATTGCAGCGCCATGTTCAAAGATAAAATCTTTGGTATCAGGTTTTTGCTCTGAGTGGTATGGTACTGGTATTTGGTATCGGGAATTTAAACTGGGTGGTATGGTACTGGTATTTGATACTGGGAATTTGAACCGAGTGGTATGGTACTGGTATTTTGATATCAGGTTTT
>FIZR01029802.1:0-10191 GCA_900060175.1 Ferrisia virgata
TTGTGACTTTTTGTGGGTGGAGTCGCTAGAGTGTAACGAGCCAATCAGTAGCGTGGAATTTGGTAAAGTGCCGAAATAATGTACAGGACAGATAAATTCAAATAATTGTTGACATATTTTTCACTGGAGAGCGCTGATACTTGGCTAGAAAATTTTTCCTGCATTCTGATTGAATGATTTCAACTGACCTGATCCAATGAAAATTGATGATAAACTATCTAATGTTACATGCAGAGATTTAAACCTAATGGGTTTGATATTTGAAGTTTTTCAGTATATAGTTATGAGTTTAATCGTTCGCTAAGTGGTTGCAATTTCGTTTTAGTTCAAATCCAGACCCTTTTGCATGTAAAAAAAAAAAAAATAAATGAAATTGTTACGTTCTTGCAAAGTAATATGAATTGTTCCTATGATCAATTAATTTGTAATAAAAATTTAAAAGTTACGCGTTCAGGTTGAACTAAATCGCTGGTCATATGACGTCAAATCAGCTGATCATCATCATAACTCATGAAGATCTCAACCAATCAGATTGCAGGAAAAATTTCAAAAAAAGTGTTGTATGTGAAATCCATTTTGGACTTCTCTACAAGCTTAGCGCATATTTGCCTGAGCAGGTACTCTCACTCCTATCATCGTATCTCACCAACCGAAAATTTCGAGGGTGACGCTACTTCTGACCCACACACTGTACAAGCAGGTGTGCCTCAGGGCAGCGTACTCGGGCCATTGCTCCGCTTACTCTATACAGCCGATCTTCCAACCTCATCAGGTACCACAACCGCTACCTTCGCTGATGATACTGCTATTTTAGCTCCTAATACAAATTACAATGCAGCCGTCTCCACTCTCCAGTCAGCGGTGGATAATATTTCTACTTGGGCTTGTACCTGGAAAATTAAAATCAACAATACCAAGTCTACCAGGGTCGATTTTTCGTTGCGTTCTCACCAGTATACTCCCACCATCATCGATGAGAGACCAGTTCCTCTCGCCACTAGCGTCAAATATCTTGGTATTCATCTCGACTCACGCCTAACATGGCAGAAGCACATTGCCAGCAAACGTGAAGCCCTTAAAATACGTTTTCGCGAATTATTCTGGCTGCTTCACGCTCGCAATCACCTCAACTTACACAACAAAAGATTACTGTATGTTACTGTACTTCGACCACTCTGGACATATGGAATACCTATCTGGGGCTATGCAGCTCCCTCAAACATCCAGCGCTTACAGGCTCAACAGAACATCATCCTACGAAAAATCACTGGGGCACCATACTATGTTACCAACGATACGCTACATCACGACCTACAACTAGAAACAGTGGCAGAAATAGCTACCCACTTTACAAAAAGATACGAACACCGGCTACACAAACACCCGAATGTCCTAGCCATTCAGCTTCTGGAGGATCCCCCTATCAGGAGGCTCTGTAGACGAATGCCACTTGACATAGCATAGAACTACCACCGCTAAGTTAACCATTGTAATAATTCACATGTGATATGCTATAATGCAGCCACCTCAACCATCGTTTATAACGTTTCGGGTTCTATATACTTTTTCTATCATTAATTATGCGCCATACCATGCAGTCGTTGTATCATTGATACAATTCTGTTTAATGAAGTAAAAAAAAAAAAAAAAAACTTGAACCAGCTCAATTAATTGAGAAAGAACATCGCTCAGGCAATTCCATCAGCGAAGAAAATTCGACTACTTTTTTTTTTTCAAAGTACTTCTACACAATAAGGAATACAAATGAGAGAAATATCTTCGAGAAAAATGCCTAAAAATATAACAAAGAAAGGTCGCGGCTTTTTCATCGAATAGGTAACGCGCTAAAGTTGTATGTTTTTGATCCTTTAGAATTAATAGAAGATTTGGCAAATGCAAAACCGTGTGTGACTTTTAAAGTAGCGAAAGCACCAACGCAACGGTGGCTGTTGAAGTGGCAAAAATGTTGCCAGATGTTCGGGTACGAAAAGTCTGGATGAGGGAGTACTAACGTTGCTGCTCTCAGTGATGCGGGTACGTTGTACAATGTAGATGTATAGATTTCATAAATCTGATGCCTTTTGGGAACGCAAAATGGCTGACGGATATGCTAAATATGTCGTCGGTATACAGTATGGTATATTTACGAAGCAATCTGTTAAATCAGGTGTGTGTTTAACAGAAATATTCCCGTTTGTGAGAATAGCTACCTTTTTTTTTTTTTTTTTTTTGCTACACACAGTATTTTTTTTTTAACCTTTTTTTTTTTTTTTTTTGTGCTACACACAGTATTTTTTTTTTAACCATACGATGCGATATCGAGCCTAAAACTTGTCGTTGTCGATTCTAGGTAAATTCCATTGCGCCTATCTTTTTTATACTAAGTACTTAGAAAGTATTTTTTGAGAAAAAAAAAAAAACAGACAAATGTCAACACAGTAAATACGTCGTAATACACCCACCTACTACGTACTTTGTGTATCCATCTAAATTTGCCTGCTGGATGTTTGTTTTTTGTAACCCAGCTTTATGAAGCAATCTGCGAATACAACTCGACGAAGATATTATTATTTTAATTTCTAAATATGATAAGTTGTAACCGAATCGCGGTTAGCAAATTTCAAAAAATTTCAAACATTACCAACAATATGGTAAGATGTTTGGAGATCATTTTGAGTCAGGCAAACTGTACTTACAAAATAAAATTTTTTCGTAACTCGTAGGTCAACTAAATTGAATAATTTTTCGATAAAGTAAAGCGTACGTGTATTCAACATTCGTTGACATCTTATCTAGATGCATACTTACTGTGTCGATTTAACAGAAAAAAGGGCAGTTATACTCGACTCGGTAAACAGAATACGATAGATATATGCGTGTGCATCGAGTCTACGTACCGCACAAGAGTGCGATTTCGTCTCGAATATTTTCTTTCAGTCTAAGGTACCTAAACGCGAACAAAAGAATTTCTTTTTACATCGTATCCCAAGTATAATTTTTCCATATTTATTCGCTCGAGAATGCTTGGTCAAACGTGAAATTTTTCACACCTTTCGTCATTGTAGTTGCGGTCTGAGGCTACATGTATACCTACCTAGTGTACTCGTATGGGTTTCTGGTAGTCGGTCGTCGGTACCTCTACCTACGCGCCTACAACGTACGCAAATAGGGTTGTTTTAGGTTCGTATTTCAACAGGCTTGCGAAATACGAGTATCCGCAATAATACGTTTTATACGAGTAACTCGAATTTATAGCATATTGTAACGCTGGTCCTGAAGTGAAATAGAATGTTATCAAATTTATCGCAAAAAAGGATACCAAACCCTTATTTCGTTAGCTACCCGAGTAAAATTTTATGTCAGTTGTCAGCCAAGAAAAAAGTCATTACGTGTTTTTACGTTTAGTTAGCATAACTGTGACGAGAAAAAATTCACGAAAAAGCTAATAAAACATTACGTACGCTTTGAAAAGGTGCAAATAGAATAAACTGCTGAGAGTAGCTAGATTTTAGCTCCGTGTCCATCGTCCATGCGCTATACACTCACCTGAGTACACAGGTAAGCAAGTAGTTAGTTCAAGCAAAGTAGGTATATTCTTTTAACAAAATGAAAATTAATCGGATTAAGGCTTAAATTAAAACACAGAACCATGAGACTGAAAGCAGAATAGAATTATCGGTTATTTGCGTAAAAGAATAATATTCAGTTTACACAATTTATGGGTTAGGAATTCCAGTTGAATGGATTTACGTAAATTTTTTTAACGATGTTTTTTCAGTCTGTTTTCATGAAATCTTCAAGCCGGGTTTTTGAAATATTATTTCAATGATAATGAAAACAGATTGAAAGTTATACCAGTCAGTATTTGATAAATTCTTCTCCTCCTCCATAGCATCTAAATGCGTTGCGTCTTGAACCTGATTTCGTTAAGTATTGGAGAAACGTGAACTGTTCCATTCAAGAAGTACATATAAAGAAAAGCAGCACTCTCCGATGCCTTTTTTCAATCAGTGGAAGGGAAAGTATAGATACATATCGCGGCGAATAGCTAAAATCATCGAAGCACACATCTAAGCTTCCCATAAAATCTATGTACAAAATTTCAACCTCCTATTCGGTGACAAGGCATGCGTACCAAAAACTCGAAAATCCGACAAAATTCATCCGAAAAACTATTTTTTTGAGGCTGAGATGAAGGGGTGTAGTGGTGCTTAAAACTCTAAACTCCCTGAGGCACACCTGCTTGTACAAGGTGTGGGTCCGAAGTAGCGTCATCATGACTGACTCGAAATTTTCGGTTGGTGAGATACGATGATAGGAGTGAGAGTACCTGCTCAGGCAAATATGCGCTAAGTTTGTGGAAAAGTCCTGATATCCATACCCTGTCGAAAGCTTGACTAACATCCAGGAAGATACCTGGGCAATGCTCTTTATTTTCCATTGCTGTACGTATGGTATTAACCACTCTGCTAACTTGTTGAGCTGGTTCAAGTGTCGGTACTTCTACGAGTAAGATCGCCTCCTTATCGTGTTTCGAAATTTTGCCCGAACAATTCGAACATGGTATCAGTTAATTCGTCTGCTGCTCAAATTTGAGCAATTCCAATTAGTATAAAGGCGAGAAAATGTAATAAATTTCGTTCTAATCGTACAAACGAAGTACATCATCTACATACCCCACAGAGCCACCCACGTACATTGATTTCAATAAGATTTTAATGAATTTTCAAGAGAAGTTATATCAACGATTTGAAGGTGTTTTAAACGATTTTTACGACATTTAAATGGATTTTACCTGGCGTTATTTTTATTACTATCGCTTAAATTCCGTTTTTTTTTTTTTATGCGATAGCCTTTTACCGTAGATATGCTGCGACTGACGTAACTGATAGGGGACTCGAAGTGGTGGTTAAAAAAAAAAATTCCATTTACTAGAAAGTAAACAGCTTCTGTTTTTAGATTAGGTACCAACATTTCATTGTGATTTTAATAAAACCTTAGTTCGCAAGGATGTAAAAGGCAGAACGCACGATAGGTCGGCAGTTTCTCTCCCATCTTTTCTTTTTTGTATCCTTCTGTTACACTGGCAACGTGAAATTATAATTACTTTTTATCTTTTTCACATTTTACGTCGGCGATGTACGATGTCTCCGTTTTCGTCTGCATTTCTTGTTGTATCTACGACCTGACCCGACGCGACGCCAACGAGTAGATGCAGTAGAATGAATTCCAGCATAATTACATTTTCAACGAACCGATTCCTCGAAAAGATTTATGTGAGTACAATATCTAATTAGGCCTACGTATGTGTAGGAGTACGCGCTAATCCAGTGCAACGGATGCCATATTGTCTCTCGTAGGCAAGTGCACGTATTATTACGATCCGGCGACGCGACGTGACGTAAAGTGATAACGCTTACGTTGCGTTTTTTTGGCTCACTCTCACCTCCTTTCTGTCTTTGTGCCATTAATAAGTGGATAGTAGGTACCTATATGTTATGTTGAGGTAGGTAGCAAGGTACATAGGTATTCGATATAGGTAATCAGACGAACGACTCACCAGCATACCCCATTGAAATTAATTTATCAAATGAATTTACCGCAACGATATCGGTTACTGGTAAATAAACAAAATATTCTCTCTTTCTCTCTCTTACCAAGTGTTTTTAATAATTATTTCATCTTTTTCCTTCATGCGGCGCACTTCCCACCCTTATACCGTATTATTAATTCTTTTCGTTTCGCCGAAAAAAAAAAAAACACTGCATTGTCGAGCGATAGTAATGGTCGAGTGAATAGAAAGAATAAAATAAATCGTCGATTTACAAACGAAATAATTATACAGGAATCGTTGTTATACGAATTGGTCGTAACGATAGTACGAAAGTGCTCTAGCTTTTCTTTCGCTAGGTGCTTATTGTTGTGTTAATTGCTGCAATCTAATTCGACGAAAAAAAAAAAAAAAAAAAAAAAAAAAAAAAAAAAAAAAAAAAAAAACAAACGGAAATCACTGGCAAGGCGAACGAATGTAATCACCGCCATGCCATAGAGTTAATGTGATCCGAATTCTTTCTTTTATTTCGTTCTTTTCTTTTCTTAAAATAATATCATTGTTTTTTGCACTGTGTGTTCATTAAATTACCTACTCGTCGAATTTTTATTGGTTAAAAAAGCATAAAATGGTGATGCGTTGTACAGCGTGCAACTAATTGAAAATATTTTTATGCGTTGGTATTCGAATTATGAAAATTCTCTGATTTAAAATCGGCTCAAAGAAGACAGCACACACGAGAAATTTAATTTGGGTACAGAAGAGTCGTATTGAGAAAGTAAGTTGATATTCGATCTCAGCGGTGCTAAATTAGTAATAATCTATATGTTGCTCGTCGTTTTAATCAATTTCCACTCGGAGAACGTACTAAAAAAATAAGTGAATATTCATGCTCAGCGACCTCAAATTAGTGAGAATCGATACGTGAATTCGTTCTTTTAAATTTTTTGAATTTTGACCATATTGAGGAGACTGGTGGGCGCGTTTGTAGGGATCCGTTCAGAAAAATAAACCAATAATCAAACTCAACATACTTGAATTATCAGTGATTCATATGTCACTTTACTTTTACCATTTTCTTGAATTTTTACCAAATTTGAGAACCCCTGTTCCCCCAAGGGTGCTATGATCCCATTTTGAAAACTAATCACATAAGACTAGCATAAAAAGTTCTATTTATGCTAATTTTTTCAGATTTTTAAGTGGGAGCTTTCAACCTTTATACTCATTATGAAAAGTTGAGCTTTCATTCCAAAAGTTTAAATTTGCACTTTCAAAATTTTGATCATCAATTTTGAATTTTAATTGAATTACCAACAACATCGCATAAACAGATTTATCATAAGTGTAACCAATCTTGAAATATGTGCAATCAAATTTGAGTTATTTGATAAAAAATCGCAAAGGTCAACACTACGGTCGGTCGTTTTTGACTTTTTTTTCGAAAATCGAAACGTAATAGGGCACAATATTTATGGAGTGAGATCAAAAGAACGTAGTAAAAATGTCAGCTCCGTATTCCTTGTAGAAATTTCTATCCGGTTCTAAAATTGTTCAAAATTTTAAAACAATTCAAAAAAAATTTTTTTTTAATTTTTATTATTAGAAATAGTTTTATTGCGACTAATTTTATCCAAAAAGGTGATTTGAGACGATTTTTGAATGTGAACCGCTTCTATATATAACCATATCAAAATGTGCCAATTTTTGGCATAATCGTGTATTTAAAAAAAAATAGAGAGTCAAATATTTATAAAAAGGGAAGATTATCAATATAACAACTCAACTAGCCCATTCGATGAAATTTCTAATAACTATCTAAAAGGAAGTGTGAAATTGGTGAAAATATAGAAAAATTGCTAAAAACAAAACAACCGTATGAGAACCCCCAAACAAAGAAGCAAGGGATGGAAAATCGCCGCTAATCGGCTAGATGGATTAATATTAATAATATTCTCTTTTTATGAGTACCTAACTCTTTATCGCTTAGTGATGCTTTTTCAGCCTGACTTTCGCGGCATATTACAATTATGAGAATGGAAAAAAAGCATTGCGGATAGGAAAGGTTCAATGGAGCTAAAAAGTCAAGACCCCGAAAAGGTACATCAAGAGTCCTTACTGATTGGAGGGGAGTTACGCGAGGAACAAACTGAAAAAACTCTAAAAATGAGAAAAAGCGATCAAAAACCCACTTTTTTGTGGCGTAAGAGGGTGTAATGGAGCTAAAAAGTTGGAACCCCCAAAAGGCACATCTAGGGCCTTAATTGAATGTACATAATAAATTTCAACTTCCTAGCTCAATATGATGGGATGATAGGGAAGTAACAGCCCTTTTTCAGAGTCAAAAAGGAGGAAAACCCCCATATCTCCCCTCCTAATTGACTTAAGAAGTTGATTTTTGGATATGCTACACAACATTTGAATTCCTATCAGTTAACTTAAAAAGAGGTAATTTTTGTGTTTTTGACCCCTCAACACCCCCTCCCCCAAAAAGGGGCAAAACTAAATTTTGACCCAAATTTATCTTCACTCATATATATCTAATTCGCTGTCAACCTGAGCCGATTGACCGAATTGGAGCGATTTTGGTTGGAATCGAGCCGAGTAAATGATTTTAATGTTCGCGAAAAAGAATAAAATAAAATAAAAATGAATATCCGACATGGTTAAAAATCATCTCAACGGTCTTCTAAGACCCCAAAACGGATTTTGTTGATATTCGCCCTTCCTCATCCGCCGATGGTCGATAGATTGATAATATGACATAGAAAATTAGGCTATAAACGCGAAACGCGAAGTACCACCTTGAGTATTGTTTAATACACGTGTTAATGAAGTTGCATACTCAGTTTGCCGTAAATATGAAAATGTTGATAATTATGGCGTCAATGAAATTGCATACTCTGTTCGCCGTAAATACGCCATTTTTCGAATATATTTTTAGTGTATTTATCGTATACTTGGCATATTAATGGAATATATGTGGTGTGACATATTGAAATGAAATATTTTTTGATGTATACATAGATCATCAGAATATGAAATATTTAGAGTTAAAAATGAAATACATTTTTATTCCAAATAAACTACACATGACGTTAACGACCATCAAAACGAAATTTTTTATTATTTAGTCTGCGAAAGGCAAAAGAAAATGAACTATGGATAATTGATATATTACTTTAGATACAATACGATTAAAAAAAAAATACTTGGAACTCCTGCAGCGATTTAATGAACATACAGTACATCGTTAGAAACTCGTAACCGACACTGGTTCCATTCGTATAGGCTCCAGAGTAATTAAAATACGCATACGTTGGGCATGGTAACTAGTATACACTTCTTCGGAGGTCGACAAAGTCTTTGGTTTTATTACTTAATTGAAGCTTCGATGACCCTAATGAGAATTTACTTTGCGCTGCGCTGTTACGTTAACTTGCGAGTATATCTTAATGAGACTTTTTAGTTTTTGGTACACCACTTCTTTTTTTTTTTTTTTTTACCATTCTGTAAATTTTCAAAAATAAGCTAACCGAGTTCAAATATATACGCAAACGGCTGTAAAAAGTTGGCCAAGTTTTTTCACTCGCGTCAGCTTTCACATCGTTGTTGGCTAGATTCGCGTTCTGCATGCCACCATTTACTACTCGTACATACTATTGCCTTCATCTTTAATTCAACCCTTTTTACATTATTTACAAACTTTTTTCTTACTTGCTTTCCATTTTTTTTTTTTTTTTTTTTTTTTTTTTTTTTTTTTTTGTTACTAGCGTTACAACTACATACAACTAGAACCACTTTTCTTTATACATAATCCGATACACTGCTGTTTCAGTGTCGCGCTGCGTTCGTCTCGAAAATGGACGCGAAAAGTAGAAGCATAGTGAAAGCGCAACACCAAAACGCGCGTATACTTTTATAACTTTTTTCTCAACTTTGTGTGACGGATTGACGCTACGCTCGCTATATTGCTATTGCTACTGCTATTGCTATGTAGGCCTAGGCCCTACCATGTTCAATGTATGTACTCTAGTACGTCTACGTACGACTCGCTTATTTTACCTACTTTACGCGAGTGTGGAATTATTACAATGGCGGACGAAGCGAGAGCTCGTGAATTTCAAATAAGATAATGGAATTTTTTTCTCCTTGCTTTTTTATTTACGCAAATAATGTACGAATACGTTACGCACTTTCCCACCAAACATAATAGAATATAATACAACTTTGCTATTTTAACCGTAATACGTGACGATTGTATACGATAAAAAGTGCGAAATTCGTGATTGAAGAGTGCGTCTCGCTCCTATTATTTATTTCATCTTATCAAATTCAACTGCGCATTTCAATTCAGTACCTACTGATAGGCTTACCTAGATAATGTTTTTAGTTTAACCCCCTTGTACCTAAGATAAACTAGACACGCTGACAAGTTATGCTAGTGATGGATATCAAGCTGACCACCAAATTAAATCAGTTTTTCAGATAGCATACCTAGCTCCTGAAAATGAAGTGGGAAATTGATAGACTAGTTTAGAAGACTCTTTAAAATTAAAATTCGCAGTAGGGAAAAAGAAATATCATGTTCCACGATGCATAACATTCTATAACAGAGGAAATGTGAAGTTGGGTACAAC
>FIZR01029804.1:0-19077 GCA_900060175.1 Ferrisia virgata
TTTCCTTTTCTTCAGTTTTTTTTTTTTTTTTTTTTTTTTTTTAAGAATGTCACTTCTTGCATTTTTTTTTTACAGTTTTCTGAAAAACTATGAAGGAAATCTTGTTTTAATTCAGGATATCAAGTTTAGATCATTTAACGCAAAATTTCAATTTTACATGCCGTAGTAGATTATTTAGTAGTACGTAAAAACGGCTAATTGTTATATCTTGTAAAATAAATACGTTAAAAATTGAAAAAAAGCTTTAATGAAAAAAAAATTCATCAAAGAAGGCATATTTCATCACTTGTAAATCCTCAGAAGCAATTTTTCATCACCTTTTTTTGAACCATTTACATATACTGTATTTCTGTAGGTTGCAATACCCATTGAGAACCCCTGAATAGGATTTAAGTGATAAAAACTGACCTTAGATGAACAGAAATTAGTGCATTGGGCACATTTCACTTTGAATTTACAGGAAAAAAATTTTAATGATGCAAAAAAAAGGCTTAAAAAAACACGAAAAACCCATTCTTTAAGCACCTCTTAAAAATCCATAAAATTGAAACGCTGCGTTTAATTATCTAAAATTGATGCCCTTCATCCATTTCAGAAAGGCGGGTTTAACAAAAAATCCCTTCGTTGTTTTTCAGAAAATCGTGAAAAAACGCAAAAAATAGTACAAATATTTATAGGAAAAAAAAAAAAACTGAAAAAGGGAAAATGGTGAAAATTTGCCAACAATAATAATTTTGGGTATGAATAAAAATTTTCATTTTTTGATAACATTCGAAAATTAGCGAACTTTGAGCCAGTTCTGCAAGTTTGAATATTATGACCCCATCGTCAACAGATTTTCAAAAAAATGAAAATTTGGGCATTTTTTGAATGTATACGCAATATGTGTCGTTTAAAGCCTAAATAATTGTTTTGATCTGAAATATTGCGATTAATTATCCAAAATTGATTTCCTATATCCATTTCAGGAGGGCGTTTCTCAAAAAAAATTTCCTTCCAACTCTTCAAAAAATCGTGAAAAACACAATAAATGACATTTCTGAATAAACCCTGCAAAAAAAGAGAAATAGTAAAAATCGCCCAAAATAATAATTTTTGCTATAAATTATGTGTTATTAATTCCAATTTGGGGAAAATTTTTGAAAAAATGTCTTTTCGATTTTTCGATAATTTTTAATCTTTGAGTCATTTTTTCAAATATAAAAAATTGATTTGAAAAGTTGAAATTTTTACCATAACATTTTGAGGTCATTTCGTAGCTATTGTGACCCCGCTGTTTTCATATTTTCAAAAAAAAAAAAAAATCAGTCAACCCTATCCAATGGCGTAGCAAGGAGTGACTCAAAAGAAAGGGGGTTTCCACTTTTTTGTGCACTATTTTTTGGGCTTAATTTTATGAAAATAAACAAAATGATATACCCGAGCCATGCGAGGGCGGAATTTTGAAAAAATGGGCTTTTTAACGATCAAAAACGCATTTTTAGGATTTTGAGAAAAAAATTAGCGTAAATGTAAACTTTTTTCAAATGTTTATAACTCAAAGGGGAGGTATACACCCCATAGCCACTTCCTTTGCTACCCCTTTGACTCTATCTACGCTTTGATTTCACTCTAGAAAAAAATAAAATGAAAATAAATATCTGGTATAGCCAAGAATGACTGTAATGGTCTTCTAGGTCGTAAAACAGATTTTTTGATACTCCCCTCCGCCTCCTTTTCCGCCATAAGTCGATAGACCCTAACATCCTGGTTTTTATTGACAATATGACATAGAAAATCAGGTTAAAAATCACACAAATCACACACTCGTTGTCCTTATTTACGTATTTTAAAGAAGACCTAATCTACTTTTTCATAAACCAGCAACCTACTTTTACTTTTTATTCACTTTCTTAAAATTTTATATAGGTTAGGTTTACACTGTAAACATTTTCAAATATTTTCCATCGTTATAAGTAAATTGTTTACATTGACAAAACCTTGAAAATTGCAATATTTTTCATCGCGTTAAATTCATTACGACAGCTTACAAAATGCTTTCGTTTTTTAATACTTCTTCCTCATTTTTTAAATTTCTTTTTCGATTTCTCTACCACTCGCGTTTAATATAATACGTAAACGTTTACTAATGACATAAAAAAGTTGGAAAATAGAATTTTCTGTTCTTGTTTTCACTCTTTTTTCTTTTTCAATCCATCCACCACCCTTCAGTAATTCTGTTAACTTTTCGTCATGGTTCATCGACAAGACGTGTACGTCTTTACTACATCGATAACAATGGAATGGAATCCCATAGCGAACAAATCATTCGAGCGAATACGGATATTTCCTAAAAAAAAAAAAAAAATAAATAAATAAAAGAAAAAGAAACAGAACGAGAAAAATGCGGAAAAGTTGTTGTAAATGCCGACACAATTTGCCTAGCCGACATTTTCCCTCCTCCCCTTCTGTATTTGCTGTGCCATAAACGCGCCTAACAATCCAATCCAATGTACATAGCTTCTGATAAGTACGCATGAATACGCGTAACCAAATAACAACAATGACATCGACGAAAGCAGAAAGTAACAAACAAGATTTTGATATCGAGGCGCGCCTTCGTCATTTAGCGAATGAAGAAGGCATCTCAAAAAAGTGAAAAAAATAAAAGTAAATCGGCCGTCGTCGGTCGCCGCGATCCTCGCGTCTACCATATTCGAGCGAAGCGTGCAAATCGAAAGCTGGTATGACGTCATTGCGAAAACAACAGCACACTATTCTAGGCAGGTTGCTCGAGAAAATGCGAATTTCCGAAATGAATTTCTTTTTTCGAACTCCGCCGTTGGCCCGCTCCACGCCGCACCGCACCGCACCACTTCGTTTCGTTTCGTTTCATGCATAGCCTACGCAGGCATAGGCGTATTGTGCGCCAAGAGCAGCCTTGCTCGTATGAGAGGTGTGAAGAGAGAGCTCGTGCGTTGGGATATTTCGACCGGGGCTAATGCGTCGTAATTGCCATTGCACGAATATTCGTCACTTAATACACACACTATACGGTGCCTATTTACACCTTTTCAAAAGTACAGAGACCTTTTCATGATATAAAACTGCAAAGGTATCGCCCTTCACGTCTACATAAGTACAACATCTACATAACATAGGTATAGAGATATATGCGCACACATACACGTATGAGTCAGCATAGCTTGAAGAAAAGGAAACCCATAGAGCAGAACCAAAGAGGTGGAGTACGTACGAACCAGGAAATACCAACAAAGTCGTTAATAAAGGCATCCGGAAAACAGGTCCGACCGCGTTCCTTTTCCTCGCTCAAAATTTTCGTCGGTCGTTAATCCCCTCCAGCCCCTGATAACCCTTCGCGTAGTATGGGGTAACGATTCATACGACGCAGCTATCGGTTGTTTTCACCCAAATTCGAAGCTTCGACGTAAAGCCCATAGAAGCCTGTGTTTGGGCTCGTTTCCGCCTGCCTTGCTGCGAGGCTTGTTTTTTTTACGTCGTCGTATACAATACCAGTAATATGTATATTACAGCTACGACTATAACCTTAACATTGAACGTAAACAACCGAGCAAGTATTTACTGCGAAGTGTTTGGCTGGGATTTTGTTATCTTTGAATTTCGATGGAGCAAAAGCACCATAAAGCTGGTTTTTTAGACGTACTCATTTTCACAATGAAATTGGATAAAAATCAAATTTTCATTGATTTAATTGATTTTGACTTTTTCTCAACCTCATTGAATTTTTACAAAATTTAAGGAAGGTAAACACGAATGTTCGGTTATTATTTTCAACATTTTTGATTTTTTTTTTTTTTTTTCTAATCCAATGTAGACAGAATTTATTACCTGTAACGAGACTCATCTGTAACAACATTTCACTTTCTAGTTTTTTTCTACACCTTTTGTAAATGTTACAAAAATATTATTCTATCTTCAAACGTTCTTGATTCATCTAAAACAAAATGTAACTATCAAAAATGATGTGTTCCATTATAAATTTTTGGTAGAATAAGCACGAATCGCTCGAAAAAAAAAGATTATATTTCAGAATTCCCTCGGAAGGTGAGGTATTATTTGATTGCATTCCCTTACATAAGAAAAAATGAGAGACAGCGAGTAATCAATCTAAACAAGTGCAATATCTACCATTCTTTTTTCTTTTAAAATTGAAATCAAATTATTCAAACCTGGTTTAAACTTTTAAGCGTGGAGGTAGAAGGCCACAATAATGGAAATTTTCCTCACTACAGATGACATTTTGCTTTTGAAGCCTGATTTTTATAAAGTAAATGAGATACGCGAATTGTCCATTCATAGATGAAAAAAAAAAGAGATCTTTGCGATGTTTATTTTTGATCAGTGCCCAGTAGTAGAGGTACACATGTAAATATTGGCGTGAATAACTGAAACCTCAAAGGGCAAATCTAGGTTTATAGTGGTCTCTACTGAAATAACAAATAAAACGTCACCTTCTTAGCTCACTTTGGAGGGGGGGGGGGGATAATTATGCACGATCGCATTTTGATTTTCACATTTCCAAGGTAGTCTTTCGTTTAAATTTTTTTTTCCCAAGGTTTATAGTTCGTCATGCTCAGACAATGGCGTATTCATCATTCAGAGCTACTCGAATTAGTATTGAGATGAGGAACCCGGCCACTCAATTACTTCATGATCAACCTTTCCCTCTCCCCCACCCCCCTTAATCGACAATAATTATGGTAAGATAAAAAAATTTAGGTTGTTCATTCATCCAGGATTCAGTTGAAGAAATTTTTTTTAACATTGTAAAAAGAATCGAAAAAGGTTCGAATGAAATAAGAAGTTCATAAAAAATCCAGCATTGAAAATGTTTTCGTGTTGATTTGAATTATCTGTTCTTTCGGGTGTTAGTATAACATTCTATTTGTTGGACACTTCGGGAAGATTGCCGAAAGCGACGAAGCGAAAATTTTCTCAGGAATGTACGTTTCTTTGACTTCGAGACTAGAATGATTTCTGTATTGAAAAAACTAAAAAAGTTCAAGAAACAAATAATTTTTTTTAGTACTATACTTAAAAATTTCTCCAAATTTCGAAATGACTCAATTTTTCTCGATTTTCTGAAAGCGAGAAAAATTTAGTATATTAAACCTGATTTTCGGGAAACGCAAAAATTATATGAATTGAAAAAAAAAGCAAAATCATCGTTCCAACTTGCTTCTTTTTTAATCTGTGGTAAGAGTGAGGAGGGGGGGGAGAGTGCAATGCGGCTAAAAAGTCGACATCACCAAAAGGTATATCTAGAACCCATGCAAAATCTATGTACAAAATTTCAGCTTTTTAGCCCCATTTGGGGGGAGGGGGAGAGGAATATGTGAGGAACAAGCTTAAAAAATAAGAAAAACCAACAAAACACAATTATTTCGGGAATGTGAGGGAGGCTGTAATGAGGCTGAAAAGTCGAAGCCGTAAAAGGCACATCTAGAACTCCTACTAAATCTACGTACCAAATCCTAGCTCAATTTGGAGGGGAGTTATGCGAGGAACAAACTCAAAAAATGAGGAAAACCGACCAAAAAACTATATTTTTGAGACTGTAAGGGGGGTGCAATGAGGCTGAAAGGTCGAGACCCCTAAAAAGTGCATCTATATCTACATACCAAACCTAAACTTCCTATCTCAATTTGGTGAGAAATTATGCGAAGAACAAATGCAAAACATAATAAACCCCGCCCAAAAAACCACATTTCGGGGCTGTAAGAGGAAGTAATAGGTCTAAAAAGTCGAAACCCCTAAAAGAAACATCTATGGTGCTTATCGAGTCTACAAACCGAATTTAAAGTTCCTAGCTCAATTCGGCGGGAAGACAGGGATGGAACAGCCCTTTTTCAAGGTCAAAAAGGAAAAAAGCCACATACCCCTTCCCCCTATTTGACCTAGAAGGCCGATTTTTGTATACGTTCTACAATTTTGGATTGTCTATCGATCGGCTCAAAAATAAACATTTTTTGCAATTTTAGCCCCGTCAGCATCCCCTCCCCAAATTTGAGCATAATTGAATTTTGACCCCAAGGTCAACTCCACTCCATAATATCAAATTTGGCGCCAATCTAAGCTTATTTTTCAAATTTGATCGATTTTGGTCGATATCGAGCTGAGCAAATTATGTTTAGTTTTAGGTTAAAAAAATAAAATAAAATAAAACGTAATAAAAATAAATATTTGACTCCGCCAAAAATGGTCGTAATTGTCTTCTAGGGCCTCGAAACGGATTTTGTTGCATTCCCCGCTCCTTCCCTTCATTCGTCGTACGTTGATGGGCCATAATAACATATTTGACATGGAAAATCAGGCTGAAAAATGAAAAGGAATAAATATCATGACATGTCTAAAAATGGCCTAAATGGTTTTCTAGGATGTTGAAATAGATTTGGTTGATACTTCCCCCTCCATTCAATATAAGGCGATAACCTGTAATAGCCTGGATTTTATTAACAATATGACGTAGAAAATTCGGATCAGACTACAAAGGAGCATAGGTGAATAAGAAGAGATTAATCGGTCTTCGGTTGGAATCTTCCAACTATCTAGTGGAAATTGGTCCCTATGGCCTGAAAACTTGCTGATAAAAATTTTGGCCTTTGCCCCTCCCCTTCCAATTGATATCGCCCGAAAAGTTTTCAAAAAACGAAGATTTTTCATTTCTTTACATTCATTAAATAATTATATCACATCATCTACTCACCTCCCATAAAATAACTTTAAAATTCCTTTGAAAAATATTTTCAATCATTATAGTAATTTTATCGCATTATCAAATCGTGTCAACCTGCTCGTTCCCTGTAAACAAATAACATTTATATTAATTCTCTTTTTATAAACATTTTCTATTAAATACGTATTTTACACATATTTCTAATACATCTTGGCACGTAAATGAAAAAAAGCCCTACACAAGTATCCAATGAAGAATAACATTATAGACTTGAAAATTCATCGCTCTGAGTTCTTTCGTAAAGCGAAAAAGAATATATGTTTTAAACGCAGTTTCTAGGTATCTCATCTCATGAATAGAGTCAACGTGGTTAACCTCTTAAGTACCTTATATGCACTCATATCATTATGGAGCGTGTACAAATATACAGGATTTAATATGAACGAGAACATAGCGATAAAAAAGACGCAAAAGCGAATAAAAGGGACGTATTGAGTTGAAATTTCACACAAGGGGCGTATATTAGTAGAAAACTTTAGTGCGTACATATTACACATATATACGCAGTAAGCGAATAAACCTAGCTTGTGGCTTTTGATTTAAAAATTGAAGAAGAAAAAAAAACGATCGACCTGCCACACAAATCCACTCCTCTCTCCGCTTTCCAACTTTCTCAGCTTTAAAATAAACATTTTTCCCATAACTGCCGATTTACGTCTGTATAGTGTTTAAAATACACGATACCAGCTTATTCGTCTTTAATAAAAATAAAAAACTGGCATAATTTACCAAACCCACCTATAGACCAACCTACGTAAAGAAAAAAAAAAGTTTAAAAATGTGTAACACATTGCTTTTTTTTGCGTGCCATGAAATGCTCGCTTTCGGTGAACTTTTATCAATTTTTCTAGGTTAGGTACAGCAAATTAACGGAGCACGAGTAGCATTAACTGCGTAACAAATTACCATTTTCTTTCTTTTTTTTCCTCGTGTAAGTTGAACGAAAGAGAACAGTGATCGGAGAAAGGGTGATAGTTTTTCACCTCGCCTCCGGTATAAACGTAAAATGCTCACTACAATCGCTTATCTTTTATGCGTACTTGTGACATTGGCTGGTTGCCGAATTAAAACGCTAGAAAGGTAAATTACATTTGAAAATAAATAAAGATAGATAAATATGTCTCGGTATGAAATTACAATATAGTCGTAAACAGGAATGAGAACTCGAAGAGAAGTGAAATCTTTCTTAAAAAGCTTTTCCATCGTTCATTTTTTCGTTTAAGGAATTTAATTTGTAGCTAACTCTGAATATTTTTTTAATTTAATTTTTTCTCTCCAATTACACTAACTTTTATATGTACCTATTATTTTTAAATTTTTTCAGTAATCGTATTGAAATTTGTACCAAGTTACCAATCTGAACAAATTTATACTTTGATTTTCACTTTGATGTCGTGTGAAGTATTTACGCAATTTAATAGCAGACACAGATATAATTATTTAACCTGATTTCTGTGTCATATTGTCAATGAAAACCAGGCTATTCCTGTCTATCGACCTATGGCGGATAAGGGGCGAAATATCGAAATATCAACAAAATCCGTTTTGGGGTCCTAGAAGACCATTTAGACCATTTTTTGCCACCTCAGATATTTATCCCCCCTCCCCCAGGACTGAAATTATTTACTCGGCTCGATACTGACCAAAATCGCTCCAATTCGTTCAATCGGCTGTTTGGTGGCAAATTAGATACACAAGAGTGAGGATGACCTTGAGTCGAAATTCAGTTACGCCCAAATTTTGGGAAGGGGGCGCTGTAGGCCCAAAAACGCGAAAATTGTTTCTTTTTGAGCCAAACGATACAAAATTAGAATCTGTATAACATCCAAAAATCAACCCTCTAAGTCGGTTAGAAAGGGAGATATAAGGGGTTTCGCCTTTTTGACCTTGAAAAAGGGCTGTTCTTCTCCTATCTCCCTTCCGAATTGAGCTAGGAAGCTAAAATTTGGTATGCACATTTAGTAGGGACCCTACATATGCCTTTTGGGGGTCTCACCTTTTCAGCCAGATGGTACCCCCTTACAGCTCTAAATAAATGGTTTTTTGGTCGGTTTTTCTTATTTTTTTGAGTTTGGCCACCCCCCCCCCCTCGTAACTCCCTTCCGAACTGAGCTAAGAAGTTGAAATTTGGTATGTACATTTATTGGGAGCCTTAAATGTGCCTTTCAAGGGGTCTCAACTTTTCAACCTCATTACACCCTTCCTAACCATAATAGTGATTAGGAAACTTTTCAATTTACACGGTTATTATATCTTACGAAAATCAGAAAATCAGATCGCGATACTTTTTTGTTCTCTTTTGACTCGGTACTTTCGTTAAAACTTCAAAAAGCAAAACTTTTTTTTCAACAACTTTCCTAGATATCAATTTCTTTACCGTAAATTTAACGCAAACATTTTCCACTATATTTTCTAATTTATCTTTGGGCAGAACTGTGAAGGTATAGGCATAGGTAATTAGGTATGTTAATTTCATCGTAAAAATCTTTTATTAAACCCATCAAATCTAAGGCAGATAAGTAATTCGACGATGTAATTTACAAAAACGAAGACACCCCTTGTTCTATCTTCAACCGATGGAAGGTAATTTATTTGCGCATTTGTCGAATTTACAACGTAAAAGTACTTCTCTCTGCATCCATCATTCTCCTCCTATACCACCTTCAATCTGCGAAATACGTCGTTTCGCTTTCGTGAGCTTTTTTTCCCACCACGAAAATCCTACACAAACAATTCAAGTCATAAAAATCTCTTCATGACCCTTCGTCCCGTACGTATTGGTAAAAATGTGATTTAAAAATTTATTCGTATTCGTCTACGCCTCTTATACCTTGTTGTAAAAATAAAAAATGGAAATAAAAAACTACGACGCAGGAATTAATTTAGAAAGCCAAAAAAAAAAAAATACGGTGATTTAAATTTTTACCAAAACGTAGTTCGTTGTTTATTCGTGTGCACAATGAATCTGTTATCGAATGGAGGCAACGATCACGCGAACTCAATTACGTGTAAGCATATGGCAAGTGTGTAGGCTAAAGGAAAAAGGAAGAGAGGTGTTTTATAGGCATTCGAATACATTAAATACCTAAGGATTTAATTTTCTGAAATTACTCGATCTTTTGATCAGATTACACGATTCGTAGGCAATGAATATATTATACGAATCGTTAATAATATGGTGTCAATGTTCAGCTATGACACTGAAAAAAGAAAGCCAATGGCAACGAAAGTATAGTGGATATTAATTTTATGTATCGTTGAACTTGCCAACAATATATAAATCAATATATCTACCCTTTAACCTGATACATTTTTAATACATGGATATCGGTAGTAGATGCGTGTATTCGTACTTGGCTAAGAAAGAATAGGTTTATGCAGCGAAGCATCGCAACACATTTAAGGTATTCGCATTAGTTGATGAAACCGAAACCGAACACTTTATATCTGAATGACAGTCTTTTGGCATAGAATAAAAGACTGAAGGGACAAGGCCTTCTGAAAAATTGAATTTTTTTATACTAAGATCACTCTGAGGCAAATGAACGGGAAAAATTTGGCACATAACATAAAATTATAAAATATCCATATTTATAGCGCTATTTTCTCAATTTTAACCTGTTTCAGCATCGCAAGGTATAGTGGAGCCTCTAGTAATGATAGATAACGAACAACCTCATCAAGAGCTAGTGAAATGTGTCGTTGTAGGAGACACAGCTGTTGGAAAAACTCGTCTAATTTGCGCCCGAGCGTGTAATAAACGTTTATCGCTGTCACAATTGTTAACCACTCATGTACCGACCGTCTGGGCTATCGATCAGTATCGCATGTGTAAAGATGTAAGTTTCACTAACCGGCGGCGTGTGCTTCAAGTATGGTGCTTGTACAACTTCCGAGTGTATTCGGTTGGTAGGATGAAATTTTCCTTTTCATTTTTCAGCATGAGAAAGACAGTATTCTGCACTGATGAACATATTCTATGAACATAAAAAAATTAAGTCGATCATTTCCGAAATTTGTAGCACTTTTTGAATAGTTTTTATCACCGTCACAAACAAAAATATACAAACAAATCGTACTTATTTAGAACTTTAAAAAGTTGACCGATTGATACTAGATTTCAATTTATCTACGTCGACATCATACTGAAAAACTTCAATTCACTTACTTGATAATTCACAGGTTTTGGAGCGTTCGTGGGAAGTGGTAGATGGTGTAAATGTTTCCCTACGATTATGGGATACATTCGGTGACCACGAAAAAGACCGGAGATTCGCTTACGGAAGGTAATCATTATCCATTTGATTTGGTATTAACTGCATAGCTGGTAGTTACTGATTTAATTTCGTAAACGTGTAACGATAGTAAACTATTTATTTCAGATCGGACGTAGTGTTGTTATGTTTCTCAGTAACCAGTCACGTATCACTACGTAACTGCAAAGCGATGTGGGTACCAGAAATAAGACAATTCTGTCCTCACACGCCAATTTTACTAGTAGGTTGTAAGAGTGATTTGCGATACATGTATCGAGATGAAACGTACTTGAGCTTTTTTCGAGACCGAAGTCCATTCATAAGGTAGTAGATCGCCGATTCGTCGTCATTTTTTCACCAATTCTAACGATATACTAAAGTAAACTTTAAAACTTTCAACCCATCTGTAAACAGACCTATTCGAAAAAGTGATTTAGTCATGCCAGATGAAGCAAGAGCGATGGCTCGAGAATTTGGTGTAAGTTATTACGAAACTAGCGTACTGACTTACTACGGGGTAAATGAAGTATTCGAAAATGCCATCAGAGCGGCGTTGATCTCGCGTAAAAATCAAAGATTCTGGATGACGAACTTGAAAAAAGTTCAAAAGCCATTGTTACAAGTAAATAATACTCAATTATTGAGGATAAAATATGTACTAACCGGGCTATTAAATGAAGAATTTTTCTACAGCTACCTTATTGTCCTCCGAAACCCATCCCACCACCAGCTCAAATCCTCGCATCTACGTACGAAGAAAATATTCAGTGGTTGTATCACCAACAACAGCACGCTGATGTTGTATTCGTCGTCAATAATATCGGATTTCCTGCTCATAAATTCATATTAGCAGCTGCCTCGCCAATTTTCCAGCATTTATTTTCTATACCGAACGATGCTGCCATGGCTAATGAAGTTGAACGAAGCACCAGTGAATCAAGCATCGTGAGTAAACTTACGATTTAAATTCGCGATACAGTTTTTCCCCAGTTCAATGCGATAATTGATCTCGTTTCATTTGGGATTGATCTTTCTGTAGATGACAAATTTTGGAGAAGCTACTCTGGCGGAATTCAACGATGACATGGAGTATTTGATTATAAACGAAACTGCAAAGTGAGTGAGAAATAAACACGTAATTGAGATTTGAGAAACCCAAATATGAATACAAATCACAAATAACACATTACGCAATCGTATTAATTAATTATTTTAATATTTAAATCAACATCTACACGTGACAAAAATATTAAAGAAATTAATAAAAACTAGAACGTTTGGCAAAAGGAGGTAAAATGCTATTGGTAAATTACCAGTAATTTGAACTCTTCAATATAAACAAATCATCGTTCGGTATAATTATGAGAAATATAGTTCGTTTATATTCTCTTATTTTTTTTAAATATCTGCCGACTGATCTAATACTACTATTAATTTTTTTATTTATATTTTTCATCCAGGGATTATTTATTTTCCATAATTGTCGATAAATACCCATCACTCAACTACCAAGGATGATTTATTGTTATACTTATCTGTTGCAGGTTACCACAGTTACATAAAAGTTATAAAGATTGTCCAGTTGCCAGTACCATGAGAGATTCTATGAATCCAAAACCTCCAAAACCTTATAGTTACAGAAAAGAATTAAATCATCCTGTTTTTCAAACTATTACCGTTGAAGTAAACTTGCATAAATCTTTTAAAAATGATTCTTTTACGACATCAAGTGCACTACGTAATAGCCAAAATATACATTTTCAGTGCAATATGTCAAGCGAGAGTTGTGATATCGAAAATTGCCAACATACAGTAATCACTGTCAGCAAACTCGTCACTCCTATCGCGATGTCTCAATGTTTACAATTTCTTTACACAGGCACAATAGAACCGAATTATAATAATTTACAAGTACAGTAAATTATTACATTTAATTATGCAAACAATTGTGTATTCATTTTCATATTAAACAAACGAAAATTTGAATAATTATAATGAGGCATCTAACATTTTTTTTTTTTTTATTAATTTTTCTTAGGATTTACGACAAACTGCTGAATTCATGGAGCTGAATGATTTGCTAGCCTACGTGAATAATATTCTGTCTAAAGATGATTATTTAAATGTTGAACTAAGACAACGATGTAAACAGGTTAAATACAATTTACATGATCTTTTTGAAATAAATTCTAAACTGAAATTAACTATAAAAAATTTGCAGAGATTTCGGGAAAGACTAGTGAAGCTGTGCTTAGAGGAAGGGCTCTATACTGATATAATATTTCAACTAGATGATGGTGTATTTGCAGCTCATCGTGCTTTGCTTTCATCCAGATGTGATGTGATGAGGGCAATGTTTTCTGGCAATTTCAAAGAAAAAAGTGCAAAAATAGTAAGCACCAGATGAAAATACGCATATTTGTAACACGGATGACCTTTTGGATAAAATTTCTTTGTTTAGATCTTCTTTCCGGGTGTTCATTCGGATACATTCCATCAGTTATTAATGTTTTTGTACACGGACGATATTAAACCTATCTCATCTACGAGGTGCCTTGATCTCATAGAATTAGCAAATCGTTTATGCCTCATTAGACTAATAAACTTGGTAGAACGAGCTGTGATCGATGAACTGAATAGATTTTCTGCCACAGAGAATTCCGATGTTATTCAGCCTTGTTTAAGGTTACTGGAAACTTGCAAGGTACACATAAAAATTTTCTTAAGAGACAAATTCGCCGGCATTTTGTACGATGGAATTTTCGTGTACTTTAGTTGCATAATGCTGATCAATTGGCTGACTGGTGTATGAGTTATTTATGTGTCAATTATAATAAACTCTGCAAAATGTCGCCAAAGCTGTTAAAAAGTTTGCATCCTGAAAATCAAGAATATTTAATGGAGCACAGATGGCCTCCAGTATGGTACGCGATCTACTTAATATTCATGAAATAAATAAGTAAAGTACTACAATACTTAATTGTTTTCAAAGGTATCTTAAAGATTCCGATTACTATATGAAGCATGTGAATGAACGTCAACGAGAAGATAAATTATTCCTCAAAAGAGGAGCTTCTAACAATCGATGTCTTTGTTTTGGTGGAAATAATGAAAAAACTAGTCCAGATCACAGCGATCCTCCGCCGATAACAGTATCATGGAAAATTAGATGACAATTACCAGCCTACGCAATTGCCTTGCTAGTTCTATTATTCATCATTGCGCTTTTTCTCATAATTTTGATTATGTAATTCATTTTCGTAACTAAGGAGATAAAATGCTACTTTATGCCCCTTTCGCTGATCGCTCGGGAGTACAAACAAGCATTTATCTCCCTCGTTTAAGGAAAATATCGTATTTAACACGGGAGATGAATGATTTTCGACGAATTTGTGTTACTTCCCTCGCTTTTCCCGTGAAATTAACCTCAAAATTCGTCAAAAATCAATTTATCTCCCATGTTGAATAATTTACTATTATAGAAGATAATCACACAAATTCCATCTCGTGTGCTTTCTTCCACACATGTAATATATCAAAATAAAGTTATGTATATTAAAGTTTTGAATCAAATAAGTAACAACGACGAATATCAATCTGTTACTCTTTTTTTTGATAAATTTATATCCTATTTTCTATTTCAGTCATTATTTAACGTTTAAAAAAAATCACGATTTTTTGTGCTGTTTTTCTCAATTCTATCATATAAAATCACCAATTAATAAGTATTTTTTTCTCTTTTTAATTTTTTCATTTTTGAATATTTTTTAAGATAGACTGTCAATTTTTGTACTGCTAAATACACATTGTAGAACAAACAAGTCATTATTTTTAAATTAAATGAGAATGTATTATATATATAAAAAAAAACACACACAAGAAAACAAATTACAATTGTACCGGTAAATTCTGAATTTCAGCTTTACACTCATCGAATAACTCTTCGTATTCACTATTAGGTTTTACTAAAACCATGACGGCGGTTCGATGCAAACCGGCGGCATGACCAATATCTTCTCTCGAAGGTGTATAACAATATGGAATATCTTTTTCTTCACAGATAGCTGGCATATGACACATGATATCAATCGGAGTGACATCAGCTCCGAATACTACGATTCTACCGTAACATAAATAATCAGGCACGCTTAATTTAATAAAACTAAACCGTTAAATTAATTGTAATAGAAGCAATATAATTACCCTTTTTCACCCCGCCGAATTTGTTTCTGAACATCTTTTAAACCTACGCGTATAGATTTTTTTTCTGCGGCTGAAATGAAGTATACGTGTTTCAAGTAAGATACAATATTATGAAAAATCGAATAGAATAATATGACTTGAACAAATAAGTTACCTTTTCTAATCAATTTGAGTAATCGTTTTGTGATACCTTTGGGTGCCATTGGTTTGGATATAGCATTCGCAAACTTCAATTTATCTTTATATGTCAACTTTCCTGGTTTCGATTCTTCAGCCATTTTAGTTTTTTTCGTAAATAAATCGTAATATCACAACACAACCGAAATTAACACCTTAAATATTCTTAAATTAAATCTTCAAGCAAAAGGTGAAAAATCCTCGTGCTCCTGTCTTGTTTACAAATTTTATCGATAATAAAATGGCATTCAGAACAACTTCAATAGTTCAGCATCTTCATTCGTGTGTTTTGGTTGTTGGCAGCAGCCAATAGAATTTGAGTATGAGATGAACTGCACGAATGAGCGTTCAGCACTGAAACGAAAGGTAGGATAAAACAAATAGGACTGTTTTTACAGTTTTGATTTTTTATTTATTTAAAACTGTGGTTCATCACGAAATCAAGAATAAAAAAAAATTATCAACTCATTTGAAATTGATGTAAACCTTTTTCAGTTTTTCATTTCTCAAGTTTTTGCTTCTGTAGAAAGGTGAATAATTTATTATTGTTTTGATGATTAAAAATAAAGAATAATTTTAATATTATGATCACGAAAGTTTATTTAAAAAAAAAAACGATGCGCGGGAAGAGATGGGTAATAATTAGAGTAGTTGGAACATTCCATCAATTATTACTTTTTTAAAACATATGGAAGTTAATTATCTGCTTATGGTATTATTATTTCTATTAAATACGTTTCAAATGAATAAACTTTTTTCAAAATAACGTAAGTGAGTAGAGGTAGGCATAGGGTACGAAAAATTGGAATTTTGTAATACGTATTCCGCAAAAAATTTTTACAATATTTTCCTAAGATTTCATCACTGTTGTAATAGCATGTGAATTTGTCCTTATGGCGCCTTTCTATACTTTCCTTCAATAATCAGGTGTAACGGTACTCGAAAATTTGCTTTGAGAAAAACCTGAAAAATGTGTTACTTTGTAAAGTTGAAGATTGGCAAACCTTTTTTATTTTTCAACAAACATCGTAACAATTATCTCATTATTAGTAAAGTACGTTAAAATTTAACGTTATTTATAAGACAGATAGTCAGGACAATACTACGTGTTTCATTCAGGATTAAATTTTCTATAGAGACCTAATGATAAAAATAAAATGATAATGAATCGTACGAGATTTTCACGTATCGAATTGAATATAGTGCATTCAAAAATAACAGATAGCACTTCACGATAAAATTAATTGAGAGAGGAAATTTAACAGAGGGAAAAACCTCGTACTCGTAAGGTTATACAAAACTAAAAATCTGAATGGAGACGACCATTGCGTAGATTCTGAGAAACACAATATGAATGATTAACCCCACCACTTAAGCCCAATGCCTGGCGCCTGTTAAACCGCGATGGCGTTTGCACTGGTCTAAGATGTACATACCTACAATGGTGCAAATCAGTTGTAGTTTTGACTTTGACGTTTCATATTTACCAATTAGCGCTTGAAAATGCGTTTACTAGATGGTGAGTAAAATTTTTCATTTTTAAAATTTATATTTTGATTATTTTCTGTTCATAATTATCAATAATGAATTTCATGGATTAGGTGCCTATTTAATTATAATGTTCCATTACACATTCATAAATGTAGATGATGAAAACGTGTTCCCTTTAGGCTTATTAATACTATCATGTATCGCCGATTTTTGTTTTTTGAAAATAAGTCTTCTGCACTGACACAAAATAACTAAAAATAGGTATACATCTACTTAAAATTTTAAAATTATTTTTCACAGAATTTTTTTTGAAAACTCATTGTACAATATCAAGGAACTTCATAATTTTGCCAAAAGATGAAGAACACTCGCCTTGCCTTCATTGATTATCGCCAGTTTCCACCTAACGGCTGGACAAATGATTTTTCTGTCTGTATAGGCATCTGCAATAATTAAAAATGGGAGTAGGATGTATTAATTTAATAGAATTTTTTTTCTATTAATTGTTTCAAGTTTATCACGTTTTTTTTTTGTTTTGAATAATTTTAAAGTAATCAATAGGCACTAATATACGAAACTGATGAATGTGGGTAATAATTATTTTTTTCATTAGGTGAGATTACATACGCATTCTTATCGCTTATAAAGACTCGCCAGCTATTCGATCTCTAGTTTTTCATCAACAAGCAAAAAAATGATTTTTTTTGCATCTGAAATGATCGAACATAAATAACGAGTAAGATTACAATGTTATTATTAAATTCAGATTAATAAAGTGATATACCAAGATAATTGATGAGGTTTGTGTTTTAAGTGACATAAGCTACACGATAAAACCTAGGTTTTCTCTTTTCACTCGAATTTTACTGCGGAGTAGACGGATCTCGAAAATTCGAAATTTTTAAATACACATTGCAATCCGTAGCTTTTTAAAATGAATTTCGCATTTTCAAAACAAGTTTGCTTTTTATAAGGCAACAATTAGAATGCTAAACATTTTCAAAATTTAGTTTTTCAGAATCATTGTGAAAAAAATATTTTATCAGTAATTAGATATGCTGAGGCATTTACAATAAGTACTTAGGTAGGTACTTACTTATCCAAGTTATTTTTTTCATTAGGTGAAGTTACCCAGGCATTTTTACCATTTGTAAAGATTCATCATCCATTCAATTGCTGGTTCTTCATCAACAATTAGAAAAACTAATTTTGTATCTGAAATGATCGAAAATAAATAACGAGTAAGATTACAATGTTATTATTTAATTTAGATTAATAAAATGATATAACATAATAACTGATAGGTTTTGTTTTTTAAATTACCTTAGCGACACGATAAGATGTAAGTATTCTCTTTTCACACCGATTTTATTGAGGATGTGCTGTATCTTGAAAATTCAGAATTTTAAAGTATCGCAACATTAACGAAAGTTACTTGGCTTGTAGCTGTTTGAAATGAATTTCGGATTTTCAAAACAAATTTGCTCTTTTTAGAGCAAAAATTACAATTTAAAAAATTTTCAAAATCTAGTTTTTCAAGAATCATTTAAAAAAAAATTTAGTTAGTAGTTAGGTATGCCGAGGCATGTACAATAAGTACGTACTTACTTAACTTTTTGAAATTCGTTTTAATTAGAATACGATTTATAATTAGATATAGTCGAAATTAATAGAGTAAAAAATTCAAAATCACATTATTAGATTTACGTAATAACGAAAATGTAGTGTTGTCGCTTAGAAAGATGCATTAAAACTATTCATATTTTAACTTATGTATGCTTTGCCAAACTGCAAGATTATTTCAAAAACGATTATTTAAAGGTGCCATTATTTTTAATCTGTTAATCCATTTCATACAGGCATAGATAGATAGCAAACACAATCACATTATACATAATATCTAATGTGTAATCTATACTCTATACCTAAGTTGATTTTCGACTCTTTGATATCGGCACCTTTGAAATTAAAATCCTGAAATATACGTATTGTTATGTAACAATGCTTACCTATCTTTAGACCAATTTTATCGTTATCAAAAAATAGTGATTTCCTATTATGTTTTGATTACAGGGATGATCAATGTTTAGTACAGCCAGCAAATAGCAGCCAATAAAGATAGAAATAAAATGTAAAAATCGTGAGTTCAAAGAGTTGTTTTTCGTTCTGTTTTTTTGTTTTTTTTTTTTTTTT
>FIZR01029806.1:0-33788 GCA_900060175.1 Ferrisia virgata
CAGCTGGGGCCCGGGGCATCTTGCCCCTTTTGCCCCCCCCCCTCTCGTCGGGCCTAATCACACCGTTGACGATCCACTAATATTATCTAATGATGACGGTCAGCTGTTGACGGTCACTTATTGACAATTTTTCCAGAATGCGCAAAGAAACATCTTTCGGAATTAATATCCGGCATGACCGAAAATAATCTTGCGGGTCTTTTGGACCCCAAAATGGATTTCCTTGACAGCTCGCCCCCCCGCCCACCACAGGTTGATGGACTGTAATAGCCTGGTTTTCATTGACAATATGACCAAGTAAATTAGGCTAAAAATAGATAAATAAATTACTAAGCAATACATTGGGTATTCATTTTTGTAGATATTTATCAACAAAGTTCTCCTTTCAATTTCCGATGCGTCTAATTAATTTATTAATTCTTTCGAAAATTGGTACATTTCATTTAGACGATCATATAAGCACACGAATACGTACAGCGAACTTCTAAAATTATTTTCATTTCTTTCAAACCGAGCACTTACTTGCATACAAATGGAAATAAGTGTGGAAAAAATTTAACGAATAAAAACTTGTCAAATACATAAAAATCTGCAAGGAACCGAAACTTGGCAGATTGAACACTTATATATACCTCTATATTTTATTACAAAGTTCCTAAAAAGTATATTCAGGTAAAAAAAAAAAAAAAAAAAACATCACCCAACGTGAGAAATAAAATTTACGACTTGCAAAACTTTATAGAGAAAAACAAAACAATACGACAACGTACCTACCTATCTACCGCAAAGCCAGATGCAACAACATTAATTTCATCTACATTCTTTATAAACCATACATTGTGGCCTTTTGCAGCATTATTAGAAACAGAGAAGCTTAACATATACTCGTACAAATGCACAACACACACACACACACACACACGTACACCTCTACACAACTAACACGTGTTCGTGAAAGTTATTATGTGGTTAAACGTAAACTAGACCGAATGTTTTTAAATATTTGTGGCAACGAAAAGTTGGTCTTTTAATTAATTCGTCATTTTTTTCATCTCTCGTTTTTCGTTAACATTCAAGAATATTTTCCCAAAAAGCTATTAATTTCTTTTTGAAAAGGGGCTTGCTGCGCGAATTACGCCTATTAAAAACGTAATTTTGAGCCGTTATCGTTAATCGCTTTGCACAAAATTTACAATGACATTATACCATACCTCGACCAACATCGGTGCTATGTAACGTTGATGCCTATTTTTCATTTTTACGCCTGTTCTTGATTTCATCGCTTACCTATATCGTGCTTTAAAACAGCCATGTCGTTTATACACGAGTATAGTAAACCTATAGTAAGTAATACATACAGAAGGTGTAACCGTAAAGAATTGCACTGTATCTATCCTACCCATAGGGAGCCATTCATCTAGTGATTATATAAAGCATTGAATCTGTTTGAAAAGGATATCTACTTAGCACTTACCTACAAAAAAAAAAAAAATCGAACGAGTGAAAAAAAAAGTTAATAATTTCAAATGCAAGTACCTAACCTACCTAACCTATCCAGTTGAATTTTGCACATAATACTTATTACTATGTTGGTACATAAAAAATTGCCATAGAATATAAGTCTCGAGGACGAATTTTTTTTTTCTCTTACTAATAAATAGGTATCCAACTAGTGACAGGTAATATCTTATTATATCAAAAATAGCTTTTGCCTGGTCGTACATGTATGCTTTTATAACACATGCTTTAGAAACGATCCTTTCATAAAGAGAGGATTATAGCACAAATTTATAAATAAAAGAGGTCGAAGTTGATGTAAAATAGCGCATATTTTGCGCCTAAATCCGAATCCTATATAACCATATTATATCGTTATACCTACCTATTCGAAAACCTATACGAAACTAGGCATAATACCTAAGCATACTCAAATACGTATTTGGCATTTCAGCTCGCTTTATGGTTTATCTTTCGCGATAATTCGTATATCTAATTCCATTTAGCGAATAAAAATTAGGTATAGGTGATGTTAATATATATATATACTTTTTTTTTTCTTATTTTTCTTCAGAAAGTCAAAAAGTTGTAACCAGACGATACGATGATTAATTCATAAAAATTATATGAGTAAATTAATTCCGAGTAGGTATTTTGTTCACTTAATGATTTTCAATTTTCGTTTATTTTTGAATGAAATTGCATAAATGAGGAGAATGATATGGAAGCAGAGTTTAATAGCGCTGGTGTTGAATATGAATTGAGAATCATTATAATTCTATTTTTAGAAACGTCGTTCATTCATAAAGACGCCAGACAAAACAAAAGTCGTATAAATCAAAAATAATACATATTTCTAACTTGATAAGGGTTCGTTTCGCATTTCGAGGAAAGCGTGAAAGGTATAATTTCTGCGATTTAATACTCAATTACCTGTTTTTACGTATTTTTTTTTTTTTTTATTTTGCAGCCGCCTTTAGGGTATATTTTTCATAATTTCGTAGAACATTTTAGCCATTTTTTTACGTTACGTGTATTTAGGCTTAATTAAAAATAAATTTAATTAGCTTTGCATCTGATTCAATAATGTTTACATCATCGTATTGAATTTCAAACCCTTACTCTAGTATGGGGGCATGATATGAGAAGAACGATCTCAAAAAATAAGAAAAATTGTCCAAAGAATTATTTCGGGGAGAGGGGGGGTGAATGGGGGTGCAATGGAACTGAAAAGTGGCAACCCCTTAAACTCGCATATAGGATTCAAACGAAATCTACACACGAAAAGGTATTCCCCGATAAGTATAGCGAAATGCCCTCGATCTCAGATTTTCAAAATTTTCACAATACATCATTGAGACCAAAAAAAATGCCTGCAACTCCCCCCCTCCCTCACCCAGAATATCCAAAAAATGTTTTTTTTTTGGAAAAAATACTCTATTCACGCATATTTGAGGAAAAATTATGATTATAATCCAAATGTTTAGAGGAATAATGAGTCTTTCAGCATGAATTTTTACAAAATTCTTCACCCCAAAGGGGAAAGGGACATTGACAAAAAAACTTGGAATTGCTGCAGCTACGGAATCTTGGAGGAGGGGGGGGGGTTACATGGAATTTTTTTCCAATATGAGATTTGGGCTGTTTTCAAAAACTTAAAAAATACTTAAAAACACGTTTTTCTCAGAAATAATGGCAGATACGTTGAAAGTAAATAGAGGTAAAGTTATTCAGCGTAAAATTTCATATCAGATTTCGTCATTAAAATTTTGGCTAAGGAACATAATTACAGAATTGTGGGCATGGGCGTATGGAGGGTAAAGGGTCAAAATGCAAACGAGAGGTTTAAACGAAAAATAAACGCCGGATTCGTATTCAGCGTATCCGAATTAGTCGAAAAACACTCCTCTGCCGATTTTTTGACCCACTTTCAACATAGGAAAAAATTGCAATTTTGTTCAAAAAAGTCAATTTTAAGTAGGACGGCAACTTCCATATTAATATCAAACAACAATTCATGACTAAAGTTTTTTGAAATTTTGTATATTTACTATATGTGTCGATATAGAATCATAGGAAAGACGCATCGAACTTTCGCGGACCCGTTTTGGGGCCCAGGGGCACCCCCCTCCCCCCTTAAATTTGAGGCAATACCTAAATTGGTGATGTTGGTGACGTTTTCGCATAAATCAAACCCCCTGAATACGATAAAGAAGTCAGATTCACTATTTGACCTGAGTTAATACCTTGCTCAGCGCGGAGCTACCATCAAATTTTTACATTTGTAATAATGCCCAAAATAAGGCATTAATTTTGATTTTTTTTTAGCCTGATTTTCTGTGTCACATTGTCAGCAAAAACCAGGTAACTTCGATCTATCGACCTACGGCGGATAAGGGGAGAATATCAACAAAATCCGTTTTATGGCTCTAGAAAACCATAACGACCATTTTTGGCGGTGTCAGATATTTATCTATTTATTATAACCCTCCACCCTCCCACCTCCATCGAAACTGAATATCATTTGCTCAGCTCGATACCAACCAACATTGATCAAATTTGGGAAATATTTCTAAATAGGCGGTGTATTTGATATTCTGAAGTGGGAGTGATCTCAAGTCAAAATTTTGTAATGTCCGAATTTGGGGGAGGGGGGAGGTGCTAAGGAGCTAAAATCAAGAAATTGTTCCTGTTTTAGCTAATCGACAGGAATGTCAAGTTTTGTATAACATATTCAAAAATCAGCCTCCAGCTAAACTAGGAGGAGAGATAATATAAGGGATTTTCCTCTTTTTGACCTTGAAAAGGGGATGTTCCTTCTCCAAATTGAGCTAGGAAGTTGAAATTTGCTACATAGATGTGTCTTGGGGGGGTGGTTTTTTGGGTGAGATTTCTTATGTTCGGAGTTTGTCCCTCACATAACTCCCCTCAAAATTGAGCGATATACAGACCTAGAATGGGACATAGATGTACCTTTTGGGAGATTTTGACTTTTCAGACCCATTACTCTCATTTACGGCTTCAAAATTTGTTTTTTTGGGTGAGATTTCTCATGTTTTAAATTTATTCCTCGCAGAACTCCCATCTAACTTGATCTAGCGGATTGAAATTTGGTATACAGATTTAGTATAGATGTTAGATGTATCATTTGGGGGTTTCGGCTCTTCACTCCAATATCTACCTGCACCCCTACCACTGTCCAAAAAAAAAATCCCAGAGCGCTGTTTTTTTTTTTTATTCCAAAAGTGGTCAATGCGAATATCTTGTCAACTGCTGTAAAGTAAGGCTCAAACAGCATTGCCTTGCGATACTCTTTTTAGCTTGATTTTCTAAGTCATATTGTCAATGAAAACCAAGATATTACAGTCCATCAACCAACAGCGAATGAGGGAGGGGATATCACCAAAATCCGTTTTGAGGTCCTAGAAGACCATTAAGACAATTTCTAGCCATGCCAGATATTTATTTTTTTCTACCGAACATTTAAATCGTTTACTCCATTTGATGACGACCAAAATCGCTCCAATTCGGTCAATCAGCTCAGTTGAGTTGGTATGACCCTGGATCAAAATTCAGTTTTGCCCCATTTTGGACGAAGGGGTGCTGAAGAGCGATGATAATTCAAAAAATATAAAAATTCAAGTGACATGTCGATTATTACTAATTCGAGAATGCTGAGTTTGAAAATTCGTTTTTTTTTTAAATACCACCCTTGTGTACCCTTCTAACACCCTAAATATGCAAAAAATTGAAACAACTTGAAGTATGCGTTAAAATGAACTAATTAATGATATGATTTATTCGTTCAATTTTATTATAGTACTATTCGATGTACTGATTGCTTTGGAACAAGTCGACGACGAGAGAATTTAACACTCCTTTTGTTTTTTTCTGCTTTAAAATAAAATTATTATTATAAGGATTGAAAATTTATCCACGATACATCCACGTACTTTATACTTTTTAATTGATTAAGAGTATCTCGAGGATTTTTCTCTCTCTCTCTCTCTCTCTCTCTCACTCACTCTTCTTCATTATTTAATAGATCGTGTAAAAGTTAATATCTCGTTAAATGGGTAGAATGAAATCAAGGTTCTCACAAAGAAAAATTGCCTCTTTTTAAGCCAATTGATTATAACACATCCAAAAATCAATCTCTCATGTCAATTAAAAGGGGATTTATGGGGGGTTTTCCCCCTCTTTGACCCTAAAAAAGGGCTTTTTCTACCCTATCTCCTCACCAAATTGAGTTAGGAAGTTGAAATTTGGTACGTACATCCAGTTGAGGCTTTAGATGTGCCTTTTTAGAGTTCCGACTTTTTAGCTTCATTGCATCCCTCATTCTTCAAGTTTTTTTGAGTTTGTTCCCCACATAACTTCCCTCCAAATTGAGCTATAAACTTGAAATTAGGTATGTACCTTTAGTGGAGGTCCTAGATATGCCTTTTGGTGGTCTCGATTTTTTAATTCCATTTCACCGCTTCACAGGTTTTTTGGTCGTTTTTTTCTTATTTTTTGAGTTTGTTCCTCGTATAACTCCCCTTCAAGTTGGGCTAGGAAGTTGAAATTAGTTACGTCCTGTCTATAAAAACCCTTGATGTGCCTTTTGGGGGTTTCGACTTATTAGCCCCATTGGACCCTTCCTACATGCAATGTTTTTTTTCGATTCTTGTGGTTGTAATGTGTCACGAAAATCAGTGTTGAAAAAGCATCGCAAAACGATGCCTTTTTTTTTTCTTATTATGTTCGTATTGTCCATCTACAAAATTGGTCCAGTACCGAATTGAGCGGAAAATGAAATTACAGGGGCTTGAAAAATTTTATAAATACAATTTTTCCCTCCCCCGCCGCCCTCGGCCCCATATTATTCTAAACGGGTACTTTGCAAGAATTTTGAAACGTCGAATTTTATGCATAAAAAATTGAAAAATCTATGGAAATCGCAGTTTCCCGCCATCCAATGCCTATAAAACATGACTACCAACCTTTCGATTAACGACAGATTTACCTACATACCTAATCAATGTATCGGTAAGCAGTATCTATTCAGCATAAAAGTATTCCAAAAATCCATCAAATCGTGCAAATCATGCAAAATGCATGAACACAATACTCATCATTCGAACTGGAAAATTAACAAATGGTCACGCGTTATTACATTTATAGCAATTAAAATTTGTAGGTACATTTGCTTAACGAATGAAAATCGTGTAAAATTCGTCTCGAAGAAACGTATCACGCGCAAGCACGTACAAATTATAAACGTGATTTTCATTATAATCCGGCAGATAGAATCACGGTAAAGAAAGTTAACGAGCAATAGTTACCATACCAAGGTGTGTGAAAAGCTAATAAAAATTCTTTAATATTTGTAAAATTTTCGATACCAAACGTATGAGCTCACCTTATACAAGGTATATTTGTATTCCGAGCTTATAAAGACGTAGGACATATTGTACATACACACAGAGTAGGTAGGTAGGTACCTCTCTATCTATATCTAGCTATGAATATATTCGCAAACCCCCAAAGATTACAAATCAAACTCGTGCGTATACTTCTAATGGGAATCTTGAAAACCACGTGCAAAAAAACAAAATTCAAATAAGCATACGAGTTTGTAAATTTTTATTATCGTCTTATATGTATATATAGGCTACTTACACCATCTAGGTACTTAATGCATTTCCACACATTAAACCGGGTGCCACCAGGTACGCTGAAATTTGAAAACCCTGCTGGCTAAAGTTTTCGTTAAAAATTTCAACGCAATGTTAAAAATCAACCGCTTTAAATTTTTATTCTTCGGGACAAAAGAACGGTGAATAATTACTTCAGGTTTTTTTTTTTTTCTGCTTTCTTCATCTTTGTATTATTATTATATTAAAGTAAAGAAACATTATTAAAACTTGTTTCTTTATCCGCGCGTCTATGAGTAATATCAAATGTTGAATGTTTACGGATGGATTAACAAACGAAACGAGCAAGATGAAGAATTCGTAAGAATTACTCGAATAACGTTAATTTCTGTTACTGAAACAGAACTAAGCTTGGTTGCAAAATTCGCACAAAAGAACGAATCTTCATCCGACGTAGTATTAATTAGTCGAGTTGACAGAGAAAGTGAGTATTACTGAATGTGTATAAAAATATAGCAACGAAAAAAACTAGCTACCGTAAAATAAAAAGGGATGAGATTAGATTAATTTCTAATACTTATAATCAAATCTTTTATCATTTATAAAGAAATTCAGCTTCTTTTCTTTTCTTTTTTTTTTTTTTTTTTTTTTTTTTTGTACAATTCAGTTGGTAAAAAATTGCAAATTTTCAATTTGACCGTTGGTTAAACAAACAACGGTTAAGAAGGTATTTAATTAAAAAATTATAACAGCGAGAAATTATGTACTGTATTACACGGAAAACCAGTTAGGTGTAACATTATTTGTGTGAAATGCAAATGAAATGTATTTTACTTGAAAATTTATGCAATTTATGTATTTTTAGGCACGTTTTCCGAAGGTAAACCATGACTACCACAATCGTTTTGTCTGATAGATATTTTTTTCTCTAGTACTCCCGAGCGAAAAAATTATTTACTCCTCGCCATACCAGCCAAAATTGCTGAAATTTAAAATTTCGCCAAAACTCGCCGACTATATTTTTCTAATAAAATTTGAACGGTCTATAGTTCAAATTGGGGGGGGTCCATTTTTGGAGCGGAGGGAAGAGGGAGTGAAAAAACAAAAAGTTAAAAAGTTTCACTACCAATCGATACGATATCGAAAGAGCTACAACATATCCAAAAATGAACTATTTACGTCGATTCCAGCCCAGAAAATCGGACCATTTGGACCATTTTACAAATATTTCGACATTTATTCGTCTGTAAAGGGGCCGTACTAATTCACCTAGAGGGTTTGAAACTTAGCAGGTAGTTGACGAGGATCTCGACTTGACACCTTAAGTCAGGGAGATATGCAGGATGTGCCTTTCGGGGGTTTCAACCATTCCTGTCTAAATGGACCCCTCCTACTACAGCCCCCAAAAAGGAAATTTTTTTCGATTTTTTCCGAATTTAACGATAAATATGGGTAATTGTAATACATTTCCATGGAAATCATTTTTCATCGTCGATTTTCACGCGACGATGACGATGAGATCAGAGGTCGGCTATCTTTATTTTAAAAGTGTACCTACGCTTCTTTCCAAATCTATATTTCAATCCATGGCAGTTTATTTTCGCGGGAGGAAATTCATGGACCCAAAAAGTGTACCACTGTGAAATATTGATATAATATATTCCAAAGCTGTACGACGAATTAGGGACGTGTACAACAGGAAAACCTGGCTCTTGAAGCATCGCGACGCGAAGCTTCTTAGCCTGATTTTTTATGTCACATTATTAATGAAAATCAGGCTATTACAGTCTATCGACCAACGGTGGTTGAGAGGGGGGGGAGATATCAACAATAACCGTTTTGGGGTTCTAAAAGACCATTAAGACGATTTTCAGCCATGTCGGATATTTATTTTTATTTATTTATTTTTTTATTTTATTGTTATTTTTCTTCCTCCCAAACGTTAAAATCATTTACTCCGCTCGATACCGACCAAAATTGCTCCAATTCAGTCAATCGGCTCAGTTTGGCAACGGATTAGATATATATGAGTGAAGATGAATTTGGGTCAAAATTCAGTTTTACCCCATTTTGGGGGAGGGGGTGCTAAGGGGGTCAAAAACACAAAAATCGTCCTTTTTTTAAGCTAATTGATAGAAAATCAAATGTTGCATAGCATAGCTAAAAATCAACCTCCTAAGTCAATTAGGAGAGGAGATATGCCCTTTTTGACCCTGAAAAGGGGCTTTTCCTACCCTATCTCCCCATCAAATTGAGTAAGGAAGTTGAAATTCGTTACGTACATTCAATTGGGGCCCGTAACGTGCCTTTCGGGGGGAGGGTGCTAACTTTTTAGTTCCATACATCCCCTCACGCCCTCAAAAAAGTGGTTTTTTGATCGCTTTTTCTCATTTTTCTCATTTTTTGAGTTTATTCCTCACATAACTCCCCACCAAATTAGACTAAGAACTTGAAATTACGTATGGACATACCTTTTGAAATGGATGTTAGCCATTTTTCACATCTTTTTAAATAAATTTTTAAAAATTGTAAAAATGCATTTTTAAAAAAAAAAACTTTAAAGAGAACATATTTCATCTAATTTAGATCCTCAAAAGCAATTTTTCATTTTTTTTTCTCTTTTTTTGAACTATTTATGCTGTAGTTTTGCATGTTGAGGTGCCTATTGAGAACCCATGAAAAGGGTATACACGAATAAAATTGACCTTAAATGAACAAAGGTAAATGTACTAAGCATATTTCACTATGAATTTACCTTGAAAAAAATTTTAATGAAGTAAAAATAATTCTTTAAAAAAGACGAAAAAAACATTCTTTAAGCACCCTGAAAAGTTGGCTGTGGAAGGTAAAATTGAAATGTTGGATTTAACCATCTAAAATTGAAGTTCTGCAACCATCTCAAGAGGTCACTTCTCGAAAAAGAAATCCCTTCATAGTTTTTCAGAAAATCGTGAAAAAATGCAAACAGTGACATTAAAAAAAAAACTAAAAAAAAGAAAATGATGAGAAAATTTGTCAAAAATAATAATTTTGAATTTAAATAATTCCATTTCTGGAAAAAAATTACATATTCTCCGTTACCTATGAAAAACTTCAATTTTGGAAACATTTGAGTTAAGTCTGATTTTCGTAAAGTAAAAAAAATATGCGAATAGTCCATTTATGAAATAAAAAACCAGCGCTCTGTGATGTTTTTTCTTGAACAGCGGTAAGGGTAGGGGTAGGTATTGAAGTTAGTAGCTGAAACCTCAAAAAGGTACATCTACATCTACTTACAAAATTTTACCCTTCTGGCTCAATTTGGAGGGGAGTAATGTAAGTCACAAACTTGAAAAATGAGGAAAAAACTAGAAAAAAAGAATTTTCAGGGTCCATGAGAGGTGCAATTCGACTGTAAAGTTGAAACCTCCAAGCGACATACTTATGGTCCCTGATAAATCTGCATACCAAATATCACCTTCATAGCTCAATTTGGAAGGGAGTTATGCCAGGAACAAACGAAAAACTTTCCAATAGACTACATTTATGGGGCAGTGAGGGAGTGCAATGAATATGAAAAGTAGAAACTCACACACGGCACACAGAAGGCCTCTACTAAGTCTAAACACCAAGAATATCAAATTCGTCATCCGTCAATTTAATTCTAATTGTCAAATTTTATCAAGTATGGGTCAACATCGAGCGGAGAAAATGATTTTTTATTTCAGGGGAAAAATATAAATATATGACATTGCCAAAAATGGTAGTAATGGTCTTCTAGGACCCTAAAATGAATATTGTCATAAGATTAATAACGAAAATCGACACCCAGATTTTCAGACCTGTGGAGGGGGAAAAGGGGCCAATGAGGCTAAACATCAAAACCAACAAAAAGCAAACCTGGGGCCCATACTAAGTCTACAGACTAAATTACACCACTCTAGCTCAATTTGGAGGGTAGCTATACGATGAACAAAAGCGAAACATATGAAGACCTGCCAAAAAAAAACTCATTTCGTGGCTGAGAGGGGGCGCGATAGTTCTGAAAAAACAAAACTCCCAAAATATGTATCTATCGCTTCTACTAAGTCTACATACTAAAATTTCAACTATGAACCTCAATTTGGAGGGGAAATAGGAGAGAAACAGGGCTTTTTTTAGTTCAAAAACGAGAAAAACCCCTCATTTCTTCCCTCCTATGTTACACAACCCTCGATTCTCTATCGATTGATCTAAAATGGAACAATGTTTTCTATTTTGGCCTTTCAGCACCCCCTCACACAAATTTGAGCATAACTGAATTTTGACTCGAGGTCATCCTCACTCCAGGATATCAAATCCGTCGTCAATCCGGTGCTATTTCCAAAATCTGATCAATTTTGGTTAGTATCGAGTCGAGCAAATAATTTTTAGTTTTTGGGGGCGTGGGGGAGGAATTTAAAAAAAATAAAACTAAATATCTGACATGGACAAAAATGTTCATAATGGTATTCTATGACCTCAAAATAGATTTTGTTGATATTTCCCCTCACTCACCCGCCGTAGGCCGATAGACCGTAATAGCCAGGTTTTCTTTAACAATACGAGTATGAAATTGAAAATCAGACTAAAAATAAAAAAATAATCCTTTTTCATTCCGTATTAAATTTTTCCCTTCAATTTTTCAAGTACGTAGATTCAGGTTCAAACTGAAAATCTGTTCCTTTCACGTCGTGGTTAGTTTCAGGATAGCAAAGGATTCAACTAAATGTGGATGAGAAAAGTTGTAGATTCCATTGGCAGAATATCACAGAGCTTATAGTAATATTACTTTTGGAAGAGATCTTATTTCTACCTAAATGATAAAACTAATCGATAATTTTGAATGTGAAAGAGCTGAAAAAGATTTAAAACCAGAAATAAATTATAGAAAGAACAACAACAAAAAAGAAGTTCAGTAGGCAGCTTAATGTATCCACTTTTCTTTCTAAAAAGATGAAGGTAGAAAAGAGACGAGATATTATCAACGTTACTGTCAATAAAAGTTTAATATAAATATTGCAACACGCGTTCCAACATCAAAGTTAATGAAAGTTTACCTTTTCCTCTCTTTCTTTTTAGTTTTCCGTTTTTATTTCTTTTTTTTTTTTTATTACTTTTTTCCCCTGTCTTCTCTTTCGTATACAAGGCTGATATTAAAATGACAATGAAAACGTTCAAGTTTACATAATTTTGCGGTGAAATTTTCAGCTTTTTAAAATTCACGTAAAACAATCTTTAAAAAGTACTTAATTAAACTAGCTTTTTAATAATGCTATTAAAAAAACATTGTTTTTGAATTGAGAATTGATGGTGAAATTTTCAAGAATCCTTTGTTGGGTGAAATTATAATAAATCGAAACGAATGAATAAAATAGCAAATTAATAAATCAATTTCGTATCGATGTTTATTTTTTATTATAAGTATACTTCAAACGTGTTAAAAATAAAATTTTAATTTTTTTATACTGCATCGAATAAAATTGTACAGATTTTGTGACGCTTTTATTTTATTTTATTTTTTTTTTATGAATAAACGAAAAGAATTTCTTTTTAGTTGAAGTATCTTTGTGATAAATTGGCACGTCAAATATTTCTAACTAAAGCTCCACGCTCCAGGCATTTAATATGTACTCTATATAAAACGTGAATTTTGTCTTAAAGGGAGGGTCTGCACTAGGTACAAAGCAAAACTGCTTTTTTGATACACCTTCGAGGTTATTTTGAAGGGCAGATTGTATGCCATATTCGGAATGTTACGGGTTTCTCCTTGTGTCTGAATATTAGACCGCTTACAGTTTGTGCATTACCAGCTGTCCGAAGTCGGACAGAGTAAAATTATGGTTCTTTAAATAGGTATAAACTATACCTACTCAAAGGTGAAATATACACACAACAATTAATGAACAGATAGTTTAATGAAATTCTTATTTTTTTCATCATTTTCACCTGTAGTAACCGCAAGCCACAATGTAAATAAACAAAACTCAACCAAGTAAGTAAATCTACGACGTAAAATATTTCAATATTTTCATTTTTATTAAGACCCACGTGGTCAGTCTACATAGTACGCGTTTAATAGCCGAATTTCATAAAATCACGTATACCAAGGATACACTTATACCTACCCATACTAATAATGATCTCCCACGGGTGTTATAAAAACAGAAATTAGAGAATTTATACAAAATTATGGACCTTTAGGACACGCGTTTTTACATCTTACAGCGATAAATTTGCCAACATCGGCAAAAATTTAATATCTTAGAATTTATTCTGCGACGTTAGGTTTATTTTTCTTCGCCTAAAGCAATTATTTGCAGAATTTCATTTTTTTTTCCACCATCCAACACCTATCCATTAGTAGTTATATACTTTACGTATTTACACGTCAATAGCAAAAATACAAAAGTAGCATCGCATTGCGTTGTTTTTTAAGTCTGATTTTCGTTAAATAAAGCAGATATATTTTTCTCGAGTAGTGGTGAGGGTATTGGAGTGAACAGCTCAGACCCAAAAACGCATGTCTAGGACTTGTATTAAATCGACATACCAAATTTCAACCCTCTAGATTAATTTAGAACGAAGATATGCGTAGAAAAGGGTTGAAAAATTAGAAAAACTTGGCAAAAAACTACTTTTTAAGGCTGGGAGGGGATGCGATGAGGGTAAAAATTCTAAACCCCCAAAAGGTGCATATAGGACTCTTACAAAATATACATACCACATTTCAATCCAGCAGCTTTCTTTAAAAGAGAGATATACTTGGAACAGCTGTCTTTCAACGTCGAAAAAGGGAAAACCCTCATTTCTCCCCCACTAATTAACGTAGGAGGGTGTTTTTTTGATATGTTATACTACTTTCAATTCTCTATCAATTGGTTTAAAAACGAAAATTTTTTGAAATTTCAGCCTGTCAGCACTCTCTTCCCCAAATTTGAGCAAAACTGAATTTTGACCCAAGGCTATGCTTACTCAAAAATATCAAATCTGCTGATAATCTAAGGCTACTGTCCAAATTTCATCGATTTTGGTCAGTATCAAGCTGAGCAAATGATAGTTGACCTTGACTGTGGATTGATTTCATGATTTTTAATTGAAATGTTAAGCAAAATTAAAGAAAACTGACCCGTCAACAGTTGCCCTCGTCTTTGGATGGATCTCATGTTTTTAATTTGAAATGTTAAAGAAAATTGATGAAAGTTGACCAGTCAATAGTTGACCTTTACCTCTGATTGATTGTATGATTTTGAGTAGAGATGTCATCAGTGACCCCATCAACAGTCAACCTTGACCTTGACCCTGAATTGATTTCAAGACTTCCGAGTTAAAAGGTCGAGGAAAATTAGTTGACCTCGAGCCCGGTTGATTTTATGATTTTAAGTTAAAATTTTGAGGAAAACATCTGTGGAAAAATAAAGATGTTTGAAGTTGACCAATCAATGGTGGACCTTGACGTTGAATTGATTTTATGATTTTTATTTGAAATTTCGTCATCCGTTACCCCACCAAGAATTGAGCTTGACCCTGAATTGATTTTACGATTTCAACTTGAAAAGTCAAGAAAAATTAGTTGACTTTGACTGTGGATTGATTTCATGATTTTAAATTGAAATGATAAAAAAAATTAAAGAAAGTTGGTCCATCAACAGTTGACCTTATTTCTGGATTGATCTCATGATTTTAATTTGAAATAAAGAAAGTTGACCAGTCAATAGTTGACCTTTACCTCAAATTGATTTTATGATTTTGAGTAGAGATGTCATCAGTGGCCCCATCAACAGTCGACCTTGGCCTTGACCCTGAATTGATTTCAAGATTTCCAATTGAAATGTCAAGAACAATTAGTTGACCTCAACCCCGGTTAATTTTATGATTTTAAGTTAAAATATTGAGGAAAACATCTATTTTTAACAAGCCTTAAGACATGTCCGTGTCAAAATTAAAGACGTTTGATTTTGACCTGTCTGTGGTTAACCATGATCGTGGATTGATTTTATGATTTTGAGTTGAAATGTGGTCATAAGTTGACCTTGACCCTGCACTGATTTCAAGATTTCAAGTTAAAAGTTGAGAAAAATTAGTTGACCGTCACGATTGTGGATTGATTTAATGATTTTGAGTTGAAATGAGGTCATCAGTTGACCTTGACCCTGCCATGATTTCAAGATTTCAAGTTGAAAGTTAAGAAAAATTAGTTGACCTTCACCCTAATTGATTTTATGACAATAAATTGAAATGTCCAGGAAAAATAAACATGTTCAAAGTAAACCCATAAACAGTTGACCTCAACTCAGGATTAATTTTATATTTTCAAGTCGAAATGTTAAGGAAAATTAGTTGACCTGATCGTGGTTGATTTTATGATTTCAAGTTTAAATGTAGAGGAAAATAAAAGATGTTTGATACCGCATTCGACAATGGACCCATCATCGGTTTACCCATCAACAGTACCCTTCAGTCTATCAGCTTACAGCAGATGAGGAAGGGGGAGTGAAGAAATATAAACAAAATCCGTTTTTGGGGTCCCAAAAGATCATTAAGATCAATCTTGGTGACCGCGATGTTAGATATTTATATTTATTACATTTTTATTCTTTTTTTACCCGAAGACTAAAATTATTTTCTCTGCTTGATACTCAACAAAATCAATCAAATTAAGGAAATAGACTTAGATTGACGACAGATTTGATATTGTGGAGTGAAAGTGACCTCAGATCAATATTCAGTTATGCTCAAATTTGGAGGAGGGGATGCTAAGAGGCAAAAATTACAAAAATTATTCTTTTTTGAACCAATCAATAGGCAATCCAAAAATGTACAACATATCCAAAAATCAGCCTCCCAAGTCAATTAAGATGAGGGATATCGGGGATTTCCCTCTCTAACCTCGAAAACCTGGTTTCTTCCCCTATTCCCACTCTAAATTAAGCTAGGAAGCTAAAATTTAGTATGTACGTTTAGTGGAAGACATGAATCTGCATTTTGGGTAATTTAGCTCTTCTGAACCCTTTACACCCCTCGCCAACCGCAAAAAAAAGTGGTTTTTGGGGTGAGTTTTCATATTTTTTGAGCTTCCCCCACGCATATTTCCCCTTCAAATTGAGCTACGAGGTTGAAATTTGCCATATAGATTTAATAGGGATTCTAAAAGTGCTTTTTTAACTTTTCATGCCCCCTTTCAAACCCCTTCATGGCTCAATATGGTTTTTCTGTTGGATTTTTCTTATTTTTTTGAATTTGCCCCACACACATCTAACCTCCAAATTGAGCTAAATAGTTTAAATTTGGCATTTAGTTTAGTAGAGGTCCTTAATGTACTTTTTGGAGATTTCTGCTAAAAAATACAGTTTTTTTATTGGATTTTTCTTATTTTTTAATTTTTTAGCAAGCACATTTCTCCTCCAAATCAAAGCAGAAAGTTGAAATTTGGCATGTAGGTATAATGGGAATTATGGATGTGCCTTTTGGTGGTTTCATTTTTTCAGCGCCTTTGCACCTCCTCACAGCCCCAAAAGGTTATCTTTAGATTGATTTTTCTTATTTTTTTAGTTTGTCCCGGGCATATCTTCCCCTCCCTGAAAGTTGGTATGTTTTAGTGTTGGTCTTCCTAGTTATGCCTATCGAGGGTTTCAATTCTCACTTTTCAGGCCCCATTACACATGCTTACAGCTCCGAAAAAGGGGAGTTTTCAACGTGCTTTTTATCCTTTTTCGAGTCACTTTCTCACCCTTAGCTCCTCTTCAAGTTGAGATAAAAGACAGTGAAGTAAGTCAGTAAATTTAATGTAACCTATGAATGCATTTTTTGAAAGTTACGACTTGAAAGACTTATTGCACTCTCTTATAGCATCGAAAAAGAAGAAGGTTTTGAGCAATTTGGTGGATTTTTAAGTTTGTTCCTCGTCCAGCTCCTCCATAAATTGATTTAAGAGATACAAATTTCATATGTTGGTTTACTAAGGCCGGGTAGTAAGCGTGACTTTTGAGATTTCAGTCGTCCACTGTAAAAACAATCTCATGAAATTCAGGCTAAAAAAGCATCGTGTACAATGCTTCTATTTAAATTAGTTCTTAGTATAATTCCATCTCTTTTTTCAAAACGGAGCCAGGAGGCTGAAATTTTTTATGTAAATTAGATATACATTTAGGGGCTTTCAACCTTTCAGATCCATCGCACTTACTTGCAGCTCCAAAAATGTGATTTTTCTGGACAATTTATACCATTTTTTGAATTTATTCTTCGCATAATTCTTTCCCAAATTCAGCTAGGAGGCTGAAACTCGGCAAATAGATTCAGTAAATGTTACAAATGTGCCTTTTTGCGGTTTCACACCTATTCACTCCAAAATCAACCTCTTCTTTCACCGTTTTCTAAAGTTTTTTTATCGCTGCGAAAAAAAAATCTAAAATCCTGTTAAAAAAATGTTTTTGAAAATTTTACCACTTTGAAGTGAAACGAGGAATATTACTTTGATACTCTTTTACGAATCATTTTCCTTCCCTCCTCAAGGCTATACGTCTAAACTTTCTGGAAAAAAAAAAAGAGAAAAAATTCAAAAACTGAAACATTTTCGGTACAGTCTGCAATTTAACAAAGGCGAAGCTTTCACGAAAACGAAAACTATGCACACGACGGGACGCGTTTAAAAAGCTCACCTTGGTTCAAATATTTCAAAGCAACATACGGGTAAAAGTTTATTCACACATCTATCATTTAATTTGTACGGTAAATCGAAAACAAAAGGAAACGCGATGAATCGCCAAACTTTCACAAATTACCGTAGAAATTCCTCAACTAAGTATATGAAAAATTTAGGAGCTATATTACCAACAAAGTTAACTTACCTATACCGTACCTACTTATTTACTTACCTACCTACTTGCATATAGCCTTATTTATACAACCTATAAAGTAGTTGAATTCGCTCATCCTTTGAATTTTCCTCTATCTTTAAATCTTTAGCGGTTAATTACTGGCAAATTATTTAACCAGCTCAGATTTTAGTTACCAAACTAATTAAATTCTGCCGATAAAATAATTAATTAACTTTCAATCTCGCGATGGTAAATAGTTGGGTAGGTGCTTCAATGTATTCGAGCAGAAAAAATATCTATTGGAAATGTAGTAACAGTAGTTTACCTAGTATAATCTATTAGAAATGTACATAAATGCTAACAACCTATTTTTGCATGTAATACATATTTTCATTCATTAAAAAACTACTTTTGAAATCTCTCAGGTTAGTTATCATTTTACTCGAATTATTATTCAAAAAAAATATATATATATATTTCGATGGAATAAATTTGTATATTTATGGAAGGCTAGAAAAAACAAAATAACAAAGGTCAAATTCATAATGGAAAGCAAAAAAGCAAGCATATCATATAATTAATATCCTTTTGAAAAAATTTTTGTACAAATTTTTTATGCAAAGTACATATAACTGAAATTTTTAGATATATTTTTTGTCGTGTCATTTGATACCTGGACAGGTAATTAGGTCTCTAATTAATGTACATTAAATTAAATTTGCATTGCTTGACATTTTCGTTTCAATTTGTAAAATAATTTTGAAAAGAAAATTTGCATTTCTCTTCCCCTTCCTTCCGTGCATCCCGTGACCATTTCTTAGTATTAGGTAAGTACAACAATTAAAGTCGAACAACATATTCAACAAACAAACTTTTTAATCACGCACGCGTCAGACGAGAACTTTAATTATATTTTCTTGTAAAAGAGTAAAAGGACTGACTAAAATTTAAAAATCATGGTCATTCCTTTCATAAGATTAAATATGAGCATTGTAGTAGCTCAAACCATTTTATCAATTTTTAACGTCACACTAATATCCATCTTCCATATCAAAGAATTTAAAAAAAATCAATTTACCTGGCAGTTTCGATGAAAATTTCAACCAAATAGCCAACTTTCTGAACCCTGCAAATAAACAAAATCATATTCCGTTAGTGATAAGTTAATCTAAAAGTATGTAACTCATAAGTAAATATTTAATAGTATTTAAAAATAAGTGTAATTAGGGAGATCATCATTAACATCCGATTTGGGGTCTGCACAGACCATTAAAGCCAATAATATTTAGGGATGTCAGGCACGGGCGTAACAACCCCCGGCACCCGCAAGGGGAGGCAGAGGGGGTATTTCATGATTTTTTTTTTTAAATTAGAAAATATTTAGCCCGAAACAAGCGAAGGTAAAAATTTTACAAAATTTTGAAAGTCAGGGGTCGAAGAATTGGTATTTTGACGTATTTCTATGCTCCAAATACTGAACTGAATTTTACCATTTTTTTCGAGTATAGAAATAAATTTTTACGTTGGAAAAAATTACTCGCAGGGATGTTGGTTTCCGTTATCAACTCACCCCCTCCCATCCCCTCCCCTCTCTCGTAACACTAATGTCAGCCATGTTGGATTAGTTTAATCTAATACGGTCCTGACCTCCTGACTCAAACAAAGTTCGTAACAAGTTGAATTATGGATTATGCTTTGATTATGGTGTAAATTCTGAGGTAAAAATGTTTCACCCTCTACTTATTTATTTATTTATTTTTGGTACGAATCTTTTCTCTTGTAAAAGAATATAAATGGTATATTTCAGACAGTGATGTTACTTTTCCAAAAATTTCAAAATTCGACCCAATACCCCCCCCCCGCATCTAAAATCATTCACTCGACTAAATACCGACTAAAATCACGTAATTTTCGATTATTTACAACATTTTTGACATTGATATGTCTTAGTGCAGGAGGTCTTTCTGTGAAAACGTGACGGTTTTGATGTAACGTTTTTGAGTTTTGGATTTTATGGTAAAATATTAACATGAATACATGTCTTAAGGATGGGAAAGTTTGATAAAATTCACGATGAAAGATGAGTATCAAAATTACCACATTAAATTCGATCTCCCATCTTCCATTAATTACCTGCTTAAGAACAATGAACCTACAATAACAAACTTATTCAACTTCCTGAAAAGCACCGGACTTCTTTCTAAAATCCAACACATTTTCTCATCCGTGCCTCTGGCCTAAGTTGAAGTATATGGCACGTAAATGGAAAAAAAAAATTTTTTATTAAACATTATGTGTGACCTCTGCACTCTTTATTAAAATGTTGACATGGATGTCTAATGTAAAACATTTTTAAAAATTTAAAAAATTTAAAAATTAAAGAAATTTATTTATCTATTTAGAATGCAATCATTTTCTAAATGAAAAAAAATATATGAATGATTTCTACACCTGAAAAAAAATTTAAAATGATTTTGAGTGACTTTTGCACTTCATGTTAAAATATTAAAATGAATGTCTGATTAAAAAATTAATAAAGTTAAAAACTAAAAAAAATAAAAAATTAAGAAAAATTAAAAAAAAATTAATAAAAAAATTAAAAAGTTGAAAAAATTTATTTATTTAGAATGCAACAAATTTTTTTGCACTTCATGTTAAAAAATGTGAAAAGGTATTGATGAGTTGGTGATGTATGTTTTGGATGAAATGTCAAGTAGGAATTGGAAGTAGGAAGAGTAATGGTTGATTTTATAATTTCATTTTTATCTCAGATAAAAGAGTAATGAATGATTACCACGTTCGGGGCCCTCTACCAAAAGGTTGAAAAGTTTGACAGAAATTGAGATTTTTTTATTTTTCAAAAAAATACAATTAAAAGGCCTATGACTTCGAATACGTATCCAAAAACTTTTTTAGCTCAGAGAAGTGGATTTAGGTCGAAACAGTTGATTAGTTTTACATACAGCAGTGCTACCAATTTGGTTAATAATTTTAAGACATTTTACAGCGAAACTTTGCAATGAAGAAGAACACTTTTTTTAACGTTTATTCAATAATGAGATTGACAGCACTGTATGCAAAATAATTTAACAATGGTCATGGTCAATGGTTCATTTTATTTCATTTTAATTTCGAATAAATCATTAATGAAAGATTTTAGCACTTAATGATTTTAGCACTTTGTGTTAAAATTTTGAAATTGAATAAATGTGAAAAGAAGTCGGTGTGTAGGTGAGGTACATTTCTGAAATGAATAAGTTACATATCGATGATCAAGAATTTTTCCTTAAAAGGGAAGGTGCGTAGATTTTATGTCAAATTTTTACCCAAATTTTCCATTATTTTAAACGATTTTCTTCATATTCCAAGAGGATTTTTTTTTCGCGATTTTTTGCAAATTATACCCATTATTGGCAAATTTTTACAAAATTTTCCATGATTTTTATCAAACTTTTCATATTTTAGGTGAATTTTCACCCATTTTTAAACATTTTTTCGTGATGAAGTAATGAAATATACAAAAGTAATTTTCTTCATTTTGAATTTTGGAATAAAAATAAAAGTTTTTTGGCTTTGTTAGGGGATAAACATGCTCGTGTCGGTGAAATGATGTTCTCAGTAGAGGAGAACACTCTCTCTCTGATGGGACACTTGTTGCTGGTATACACAGGTACTTCTTCGCCAATCGTGAAAGAGCAGGATGTTGAGATTCGTTGTTTTTCCACCAGCTTAGTAGATCACTTTCTTTGGGAATGCAAGGCTCGTTCAAATACCTCTCGAATTCAGATGATTTTTTCTCTTCTGGGAAAAGTAAATCCATCGCTGTTTTTTGTTTTTTATTTTACATCTGCAGTGGACTGTTCAGTTGATTTACGAATGTTTTTATATTCTTTGTCCATTGCTCTGACAAGATCGTCTTTTACTTACATTATATTTTTGTACCGAAGATCAGAGAAAGCTGCACGGAAAAGCGTTTTACCAACTTTTGTACAGGCTATGGTACAATCTGTTTCAAACCTATTACAAAATGCACTGTACATAATTTGTTTGAATTCCTTTATAGATTCCGGTACATCAGATGATTGATACAACTAGTTCAAAAAAATGGCTAAACATTCCTTTCACATAGATCTTGACTTCTGTATGATTGAAAATTTGAAATTATTCAGATTCAAAAATAAATGTGGCCATGAGATCTTCACAATAATAATTTGCAGCTTACAAGTTCATGTTCATCAACTTCGACGATTAAATAATGATTAATTCAAACAGGCGATTATTTTAGACGATTAATCATTTAAGCGTGGATCGATTAATCGATTAATCGATTGCAAATATTTGGTCGAATAATTCAAAATTTTAATCGATTAAAATCGACAGCACTAGTTTCAACTTTTCAGATCCATTGCAACCCCTCATAACTCCTAAAAAGTACATTTTGGCAGTTTTTACCATTTTTCGATTTTGTCTCATGCATCTCTTCCCTCTCTACCTTCCAAATTAAGCTAAGAAGTTGAAGTTTAGCGTGTGCATTCGATAGAGATCTCAGATGCACCTACGAGACGTATCAACTTTTTTTAGCCCACTCCGAAATCAACATATTTCACGTAAATCAAGCTAAAAATAAACCATCGTCAAATGGCCATTTTTTTTTTCAACTGTCAACTAATGTGTACTAATAACAATATCCATCTAGTATGAATACCAATTACCTATACCTTTAAAGACAATAATGTATTAGAAGAAAAAAAAAACTAGTTATTCTTTATAGAAGGTCAACAATTAAAGTGCCATAATGAAAACGATATTGCGCCCGAAGAAAATATCATAGCTTAACTTGTGTGGATAAAACGAAGGTCGACAATTAAAGTAGCCTATGTAACTCGATAAAATTCCATCATCTCGTAGTAAATATTCTAACCTTTTATGCATTACAATAATAATCGCAAAATGTACCTATTGATAATATATTACCTCGAACACATGTCTATTTCTAACCGTAAGAAAAAATTCATCGTAAAAAATTTTCAAGTCGATATTTTCATAGGTCAACGAATCGTACATGTAAGGCTGGTCTGGTATCTATGCACGGGTAGTAAGTACACTACATACATATCTCGTGTCTTTGTAGTAATTCAAGAAACCGCGTAGTAACAGTAGTATATAATATGTGTTGCGAAAGATACGTACAGTAAAAGAGGAATAACATACACGTTCAAATTAAAAAGGACGTCCGGATTGGAAATTTATTTCAATCGTTGGTACGTCTAAGGTATATACATATACGAGTATATACCATATTGAATATTATTAAGAAAATAAATACTATATACCGGACATTTTGATATGCTTTTATAGTATTGGCTATTTCTATCCCTGCTTCACGCCAACTTGGATAGGTCTAGGTAGTTAGGTAAGTAAGTACCTATGGTAAGTATTCTTTGTTCATGTTCAATGATAATTAATGCATTTAATTATTGTTTACTAAATTTTTTTAAATAGGAAGTAAATTTTTTTTCAACGTACTCTAGCATTTTTGTTAAAACACTGAAGTTTATCTTTTATATTTACAATTCATCAAGATTTTTTACAAGTGGTTATTCCGCGTTTAAATTTTCTTAATTAACGAATTAATTTGTTGTGAGAAAAATCTCAAACACGATTTTTGAAATACAAAAACACATTTTCAAAACCGCCTACAACCGAATAATTTTTTTAATCCGTTTCAAACCAACGTACCGCATGGGTTAATATTTTTAACTAATTTTTAATTAGATAGTTTTCCTTATAGATATGTGTAATAACATGAAACGAAACGGGCATCATCCGGCACGAAATAAAATTTAAAAAAAGCATTGCACCGCCTTGTGATGCTTTTTCAGCCTGATTATCGTAAATTATGAAGATATTCAAATGGTCAACTCGCGGAATAAAAAAAAGAGCATTCTGAAATGTTTTTTTTTTTGAATAGTGTTAGGACCTACAGGTAGATATTGAAGTCTATATACCAAATTTCAACCACCGAGATCAAGTTGAAGGGGAGTTACGCGAGGTAAAAATTCAAAAAATAATAAAACTACTTTTTTGGGCCTGTGAGGGAGGTGCAATGAGGTTAAAAAGTTGAAACCCCCGAAAAGGCACAGCTGAGACCTATAGAGGGGATCTATCCGAGAAACAAACTCAAAACATAAAATTTTCAAGGCTGTGGGGCAGGGAGGGGGTACAAGGGACCTGAAACATCTAAACCCCCAAAAGGCACATCTATGGCCTTTACTAAGTTTATATACCAAATTTCAACTTCCTAGCTCAATTTGGAGGGAAGGTAGAAAAGGGACAGCCCTTTTTCAAGGTTAAAAAGGAGGTCAACCCAACTCCAGAATATCAAATTCGCCGCCAATATAAAGTTATTTCCCAAATTTGATCAATTTTGGTCAGATCGAGCTGAGTAAATGATTTTTAGTTTGGGGGGAGGAGGGAATAAATACCTAACATGGCCATAAATGATGATGATGGTCTTCTAGGACCCCAAAACAGATTTTGTTGATATCCCTCTCTCCCTTCATTCGCCCGTAGGTCAATTGACCGTCATAGCCTGGTTTTTATTGACTGAAATATTTCCAAAAAAAAAATCCGCCAAAAGAGGAAAATCGACCTGAAACTATATTTTCATAACGGCGAGAGGAGAGGGATGTTGCAATGAAGCTAAAAAGTCGAAGCCACCAAAAAGCACACAAATCTACAAACCAAATTTCAAGATTTCAGCTCAATTTGGAGGGGAGTAATGCGATGAATAACTCAAAACATAAAAACTACATTTCGCGGCTGCGAAGAAACACAAAGGATCTGAAAAATCTAAGCCCTAGGTCTTTACCAAGTCTACATACCGAATTTCAATTTTTTTTTAATTAAATTTGAAGAAAAAATAGGGGAGAAACAGAACTTTTTAATGTTCAAAAGAATTAAGGTACTGTTCCATTTCAGGGAAAAATTTAACACATCCATATCAACATTTTAATATAAAATGCAAAAATTATTAATAACCATCTTTTATTGCGAGTTTTTTGATCGAAAACTTCAAATCAAAAACGTTTTACTCTTATCTTCATTTAATTGTGACATTTTGTTTTATTAGTTCCCAGCAAAATAAAGATTGCACCATCATCACAATAAAAACTTTTTTTTATTTTTCAATTGTTTTCTATTTAATTTTTTTAATTTGTCAACTTTACTATTTATTATTTTTTTATTTTTTCTATTTTTCAATTTTTTTCAATGAAACATCCATATTAAATTTTAACATAAAGTATAAAAGTCATCAATTTTTTTTGATTTTTCAATTTTTTGTTTTTTTTTTATTTTTTATTTTTTCTATTTCTCAATTTTTTTTAATGAAACATCCATATTAAATTTTAACATAAAGTACAAAAGTCATCAATTTTTTTTTATTTTTCAATTTTTTGTTTTTTTTTTATTCTTAAATCTCTCTAGTTCTTTTTTTTTTATTTTTCAATTTTTTAATTAGGCATTCGTGTCAACATTTTAACAAAAGTGCAAAAGTGATCAGTATTTTTTTTAATTTTGAAAATTTTTTAAATAACATTTTCACCTTAAGTGAAAAAGTTATCAAATTTTTGAGTTTATAATTTTTTTTATTCTATTTTTTATTTAAAAATTTTTCTGTTTCCTTATTTTTTTATTATTTTTATTTTTCAATTTTTCTAAATAGGCATCCAAGTCAACTTTTCAACATTAAGTGAAGAAGCAGAGGCTTACTAAACGGGGGGGAGAGGGGGTGCGTGGGGCGCATCGTCGCAAGTGCGATATAAACGCATTAAAATTTCAATAAATAGGCACGAGAAAATTTTAGTTACAAAAAATTATTATTAAAAATATTTTCATAACCAAAAATGTACGCTTGTGCGTGCTAAATAAATTTTTTTAGTAATGAAACATGCTTTTTTGCATAGTTTTGGGGAAAATTTAGTACTTAGGCTACTCATAAAATTTCAAAAAATCAGTTGAAAATTAAAAAAATCGGTAATATTGGTAAAATTGGTCAGTAAATTTGAAAAAATTAGTAGGTAAATTTGAAGCTCACCCCCCCCCCTCCGAGCACATCGCTCCGGAAGGCCACTGTGAAGAAGTTATAAACTTTTTTTCAAGTTTCAGTTTCATTTATTATTTTATTATTTTTTTTTCTTTAATTTTTCAATTTTTTTTTACATTTATTTAACTTGAACAGTTTAACATAAAGTGCAAAGAAATATCCATATCAACATTTTAACATTATTCAACAATCACTCATAATCGTACTTTTTCGCGAAATGACATCAAAAACGTAACATAAAAACATTACACTTCCAAAAAATAACCCCCCCCCCCAGACATATTAATTTCAAAAAGGGGGAGATCCTTCATATCTGCTCTCCTAATTGACCTAGGAGGCTGATTTTTGGATATATTATGCAACGTTTGATTCTCTATCAACTGGTTTAAAATTAAACAATTTGTTTCATTTCAGCCCTTCAGCACGCCCTCCCCCAAATTTGGACGTAACTGAATTTTGACCCGAGGTCCTTCTCACTCTAGGATAACAAATCCGCTGTAAATCTCACCCTATTTCCCAAATTTGATCGATTTTGGGGTCGGTATCGAGTTGAGCAAATGATTTTTAGTTTCAAGGAGGGGAGGGGAAATTTATTTCACATAAAATTAAAGCTATCTCCGTACCGCTCACCGGGCGTAGGTAGATAGACCGTAATAGTCAGATCTTCATTGACAATACGACACAGAAAATCAAGCTAAAAAGAACACGTAAAACCACTACCATATTACTCTGGTATAATTTACGTTTATTAAGTTTGCATTTTAACGTAAATAACGAAGGTCCACGTTTGTCAATAAATTACAACCAACAAGCGTCGCGTCGGTCGTCTATTACAAAAGGGTGGTAAAAATGAAAACTACGAATTGAAGCAATAAATTTCAAAGCTTATACGAAATTTACATTTCTTAGATAAAATGTCGACCAGCGGGGAAAAAAAAAAAAAACAAGAAATCGAGTTTTTTCAATTATTTTTCCCTATACAATGAAAACAATTTACAATGAATTCTGCATTCTGCGAGTATCTTCATCTTCCATATAAATAACTATATAGATACGAATGCGACTTTCGAAAATAATAAGAATAGGTAGGTAGGTAGGTAGGTAGGTAGGTAGGTAGGTATCTATTTATGAAAAAAAATATAATAATAACAAAAACGAGGAAAAAAGTTCTGCATTTCGATTTACCGAATAATTTAGCAATAATATCGATGGTATTATTTCTACTTCTGTATCCACTTCCGTTACCCCCTCCTCCGCCCCCCTCTTATCATTAAATAATAACTATATAACATGATCTGGTAAGTGTTAACGCGTTAATAACGTAACTCGAACTTCTTTTTAAAAAGAAATTCAAACTTGATTGCAGTGGACAATTGTTGTTGTAGTAATTTAGACGAACATGTAGTCGTAGCTAGGTAATAAGTATCAGTATGCTATACAAGTGTACCCAATGCATAGCATACTACATACCACATAGTATAAAAGTTAAGGAGAAAGTATCCAGCAGCACGCGATAGTTTAAGTACAGTGAGAAAAAAAAAAGGTAAAGTGATGTGTACCCACGTTTGAAGTATTTGATACGATCGACGCGAATGACTTTACGATTGGCAATTTTAACATTAGTTTTATGAGATGGTAAAGTATAAGTACGATCCCGAGTGAAAATTTCGAAACATTATGAAATACAGTGTGAGTTTTTCGGTAACATTTCTAATAACATTTAGTTATAGGTATAACATTGCAACGACGGAAATATTTTACTTTCATTTTTATAGCATCGAATGCAATTCGAAAAACGTGCGAAATATTCGAATCGAATAATGTGGCCAATTCGAATGCTGCGAAGAATATGTATGTAATGTACCTACCCAGCACATACGTATCTTTTATAAATATTTAAGTGATATTCCATGTACAAATACAAATAGATATAATACGCAAGTTCACGCACACTGACTACTTAATCAATTCTAAAATTACGAAAATCATTTGACGATGAAAAGAATAAAGAATTAAATAGGTATCATCAATACAAATACCTTTTTTTCTCTGCCAACTTTCCAAGTCCTCAAATTATGGTACAGATAAAAATAAAAAATACATTCGAAAAAAAGCATCGCATCGCGTTGCTTTTTCAGCCTGATTTTCGTTAAGTATTGCAGATATGCGAATTGTCCATTCGTAAAATGCTGTTGACTGAATGGCTGAAAATGCGAAAAAGCACAGCTGCAGGACTCCTGTTGAATATCCATGTCAAAAGTCAACTTCCTAGCTCAATTTGGAGGGGAGATATGGAGAAAACCCTACGTAATAAATCGAGTGCTGTGAGCGGATTCAATGAAGCTAAAAAATTGAAACCCCCAAAAGGCACATGTTCATGTCAAATTTCAATCTTCTACAAAAAATTTGGAGGGGAGATACACGTTGGACAAACTCATAAAATACGAAAAAGGCAACCATAATCTAATATTTTTGAGGCTGTGAGGGGAGTGCATTGAGGATAAAAAAATCAACACCTCTCCCCCCCAAGGCACATCTAGGACATTTACTCTATGCATATTGCACATGATAAATTTCAACCCTCCATCTCAATTTGAAAGAAAAACATGCATGGAACAGCCGTGTTTCAAGGTCAAAATGGGGATACCCCTCATTAGTCCCCTCCCCCCCTAATTGAAGTAGGAGGCTGATTTTTGAATAAAATACATGACTTTTGATTCTCTTATCAATTGGTTCACAAAACGAACGACTTTTGGAATTTTAGCTCCTCAGCATCACCTTCCTTAAATTTGAGCACAATTGAATCTTAAACTGAGGCCATCCCCATTCAAAGATATCAAATCTGCCGCTAATTTAAATCTATTATCAAAATTTGAGCAATTTTTTGATTTGAGCTAAATGATTTTTATTTTTGTAAAAAAATTAAATGATGAAATAAAATAATAATAATAATAATAAAAATAATAATGAAGCAAGGGTGGGGGAGGGGGTACATTGATACTAACAGGTGAACAACGCCAAAAAAACATATCTAGTACCTAAACAAAACCTATATACTAAATTTCAACTTCCTATTTCAATTTGGAGAGAAGATAGGAGAGGAAAAGGCGTTTTTCAAGGTCAAAAAGGAAAAAACCCCTCATATCTCCTCTTCTAATTGACCTAAGCGGCTGATTTTTGGATATGTTATACAACTTCGGATCGCCTATCTATTGACTCAAAAAGGAACAATTTTTGACAAGTTTTGTTCCTCATCACTCCCTCTCCCAAATTAGAGCACAACTGAATTTTAACCCCAGGTCATCCCCACTCCAGAATATCAAATCCATCACCAATCGAAACCTATTTCTCAAATTTGATCGATTTTGGTTGGTACCGAGCTGAGAAAATGGTTTTTTTTGAGGGGGGGGGGATGAAAATGAATATTTGGCATGACCAAAAATGGTCGTAATGGTCTTCCAGGTACCCAAAACGAATTTTGTTGATATCTCCTCTCATCCAATCCAAAGTAGGTCGATAGGCCATAATAGCCTGGTTTTCATTGACAATAATATGACGGGGTGGGGAAGGGGAAGTACTGTACTGTACTGTTTGATATAAAAGTGAATAGTTGAAACCCCCTGCAGACGCATCTGAAACCCCTATCAAATCTACATATCAAATTTTAATTCCTTAAATCCATTTGTAAGGGGGATATGTTTGCCAAAAAAAAAGAAAAATCAGAAAAAATTAACAAAAAACTACATTTTTGGCTCAGTGAGAGGGTAACATAGATCTAAAAAGTCGAAACAACAAAAAGACATATTTGCGATCCCTACCAAATCTAAATACCAAATTTCAATCCCTTAGTTCAATTTGAAAAGGAGATATATGAAAAATGGTATTTTTTTCAGTGGTAAAAAATAGGGAACCCCCTCCCCTCCCATATCTCTCCTTCTAACCGACATAGGAGACTTATTTTTGAATATGTTACCCAACTTTTGATTCTCGATTAATTGATTTAAAAACGAACAGTTTTTACTATATTTTTCCCTCAGTCCCCCTCCCTCCCTCCCTCCCTCCCCCTCCCTCCCACCCAAAAACATTTGTACATGACTGATTTTCGACCCCAGGTCATCCTCACTCTTCAACGTCTAATTCGCCCTCATTCTGAGCCTATTGGTAAAATTCAAACGATTTTTTTTGGTATCGAGTTGAGTAAATGATATTAATCTGCGAGGGAAAAAATAAATAATAAATAAACATAAATATCTGATATCGCATCGTCAAAAGTGGTCTTAATGGTCTTATAGGACCCAAAAACTGACTTTATTGTTACCCCTCCCTCTCCTCACCCGCTACAGGCGGATAAACCGTAATTATATCCTAGCTTTCATTGGCCAGGCTAAAAAATCTAAATCATGCGCAATATCGGTAAAATTATTAAATTTTATTTTAACGAAGATTCGTTGTTAAAAATGTAGGCAAACCTCTTTACAAAATATACCTACTCGATTTTCTATAATTTTTAAAATAAATTTTCTATCGCGAGTACTCGAAGTTATCGAGTACCCGACTACACCTATCTACCTACATTAAGGTAATCCGACATCCGAGTTGACCTTTACATACGAGATTTTTCTTGTCGAATAAACCATCTGAAAAAGCAATTCACACCGAGTGCGAAGTTCGGCAAATTTTTCATTAAAATTCTACGACGCGATTTATTTCGATAAGTTTGATTTACGTAGCAGTCTCGTTCGTAATCGACATTTTTACAAAGTCGTAAATTTTCGAGGTGAATACTCGACGAATCATATTTACTCTAAGACATTTATTATTAAACCATCGAAGAAAATTTCCACCGGAGGCGGAGTATATATTTTCTATATTACACGCCCGAGCCAAGTGTAAAAATTCTACTGCCAAAAGGTAACATTTATAGATAGATTTTGAAATTGTCAACGTTTAGACAAGATGGAATATGATTTTCGTGCAAGAACACATAGCAGCAAACATTCCATCGATGAAATATTCGCCGTGCAAAATAATACATAATCTACCTGTGTATTTTATTCTACGATTTTATCTTTACGATAGTACAACCATTCGTAAACCTTATTCTTTTGTAAAATCGCGCGGGCAAAAAAAAAATACTAAATATGGTCCGGCAGTTGAAACGTGCTGGACCAAGGGCTCTATTAAAGATCATAAACCGGAACTAATTAAAAAGAAGGTGAGATTCGACTAAAATTATATACATCTAAGTACCAAATGGCCGACTGTAATTATAATTTTAAAAAAATATGTATACGAAAATTATGCTCACCATTTCCGGGTTCAGATAAAAGTAAAGTAAAAAAAAAATCGGCTACGTAGATAAGCGTACTGATTGTTTAATCATTTTTCTTAATTAGACTGAGTATGAGAAAAAAATCTCATACAATCAAATCTTAGGAGAAATGAGAACCGATAATTTTTTTCCCAATTTTTCTCTATCAGTTGGTAAAAAAATTTCAATACATGAAGCAAAAGTGATAACTGCATTTTGAAAAATATAAATAATTTTCCATTTTCATAAACTATAGCTGTATAGTTGAAATGTACTGAGATCGGCATCTACTTCACAACGGTTGTTTGAAGCAATTTTTTGTGTTTTTTTTAGAATATTTGTATCTACACCACTACAAATTCTTCTGCTCTCAACTGGCTAAACACAATTCAAAACACTAGTATGAGAATCGTTTTCGGAGCCTTTCGTATTGCACTCACAGTAAGCCCATTGTTGCAAGAACGTATCTTCTTCCATTCTTAAACAATGCGTTCTTGTTCTGAAGAGTTTCAATTTCGTGCTTTTCAAAAGCATTCATTAACTTCACTTCGTTCAATGAACGTTCCTGTTCGTTCTCCGTTCTTCGTTCTTTCCCTGACGTTCTCGTTCTCGTTCCCGTTTCCGTTCCCACTCTTTTTTTAACCTGATTTTCTTTGTCATATTGTCAATTACAACTGGACTATTACAGTCTATCGACCAACAGCTGATGGGGGAGGGGGGGGAGATATCAACAAAATCTGTTTTAAGATACTAAAAGATCATTAAGACATTTTTTTAGCAATGTCAGATATTTATTTTTATTTATTTTTTTTTTTGAACATCAAAATAATTTACTCTACTCATTATATACCAAAATCGCTCTAATTCGGTCAATCGGCCTTGTTTGGCAGTTGATTAAATATATATGAGTGGGGATGAATTTGTGTCAAAATTCAGGTATGTCCCAATTTTAGGGAGGGGGTGCAAAGATGTAGAAAATTCAAAAATTGTCTCTTTTTAAGCCGATTGGCAAAAAATTAAAAGTTGTATCATATATCCGAAAATCAACCCCCTAAGTCAATTAAGACGAAAGATATAAGGATTCCCCCCCTTTTGACCTTGAAAAAAGGTTGTTCCTCCTCTATCTCCCCACCAAAATGAGCTAGAAAGTTGAAATTCGGTATGTACACTTAGTTGGGGCCTTAGATGTGTCTTTTGGGAGTTCCAACTTTCTAGCTCTATTGCACCCTCTCACAACCCCAAAAAAATAATAATTGGTTTTAGGCAGGCAGAATTGTTGCAAATACATTACAAAAAATTAACTGAAGAACAAAGAACGTAAGAAAATTTATGCGTTCTCGTTCCCATTCTCGTTCTTTTAAAACATTCGCCTTTGTTCTTTCCTAGTTCTTCAAGGATCTCAAGTTTTCGTTCTCGTTCTTGAGATCGTTGGCGTTCTCATAAAAAATACGTTCGAACGCGTTCTTCGTTCTCATTCCGTTCTTGTAACACTGAGTAAGCCTACTCTTTGAAGCATCAGAACCTCCATTGTACATTCGAAGACAATAAATATTCGCAATCTTCATTTTAAATGTTCTCTCTAATACTAATTTTCACACAAAATCACAATTTGGTTTTCTTCTTCATCAACTGACGCCTAATACATTCGATTTACTTTATGCCATAACTGAAACTGAAACTGAAACTCCCATCCAACATCATATCATAAATATCAACTCACCATGGCTCGATTTTACCCCCGAAATATTCATCGAATCTGATACTGACTCTACCGTGGTCACTTCCCATTTCAATGAACTTCTGAACTAATACGCAAATCACCAATTCGTATTCAATGATGGATCTCACAAACCAGTGTTGCAAGAACGGAACGAGAATGGGAACGAGAACGCATAAATTTTCTCACATTCTTCGTTCTTCAGTTGATTTTTTTGTAATGTATTTGCAACAATTTTGCCTGCCTAAAACCAATTTTAATTTTTTTGGGGGTTGTGAGAGGGTGCAATAGAGCTAAGAAGTTGTAACTCCCAAAAGACACATCTAAGGTCCCAACTAAATGTACATACCAAATTTCAACTTCCTAGCTCATTTTGGTCGGGAGATAGAGGAGGAACAGCCTTTTCTTCAAGGTCAAAAAGGGGGGAAATTTTTATACCTCCCGTCCTAATTGACGTAGGAGGTTGATTTTTGGATATATGATACAACTTTTGATTTTTTGTCAATTAGCTTGAAAAGGGACAATTTTTGTATTTTTGACATCTCAGCACCCCCCTCCCTAAAATTGGGACATGGCTGAATTTTGACACTAGTTCATCCCCACTCATATATATTTAATCAACTGCCAAACTGTGCCGATCAACTGAATTGGAGCGATTTTGGTAGATACTGAGCGGAGTAAATGATTTTAATGTTCAAAAAAA